>MU717986.1:6672-33690 GCA_026770625.1 Nicotiana glauca
TACCGTAAGGCGAAAGTGAGTTTTCAAAGTGGGCAAATGAAAGAATTTTGTAATTGAAGGTGGCAAAACAAGCAAGGTTTGGGTTTCGGTGAAGATCATGTTGTGAAGTATGAAGCAGCAAATGTGGCAATTGACAGTTGGGTTGGTTGGACAGACTAGGCTGGTTAATCCAAAATGCATGGCATGATCAAAGGAATCAACCTTCCCACTCAGATAAGTCCTATCCTCTTTCTCTTTTCAGAGTCTTTCTATCCTCAAAACTTCGAGGTCATTGCATTTCATTTTCTTGAAATACATTTTCAGTCAAAGCTAACTATCAGCTTCCCAATTGTATGGCACGATGAGATCAGGATATATTAAAGGACGGTAAAACATGAAGGATCAATGTAAATCCCATCAAAAGGGTAATCAGATGATTGGAGGAAGAAGCAAAAGTTTGCAGAAAAGGAGAAATGAAACACCAAGACAGTAACATGAGGAAAACATTTGGGTCATTAGGATCAGAAAGTTTGAAAGTTAGCCGGGAAATCACGGCAAGACAAAACAAGTTCAAAGAAGCAAGTCAGAGCAAGTTCAGAAACGGGAGCATGGTCAACAAGAATGCCAGCAACTAACCACCATTTTATACTAACAAATTGTTCTTTAATTAAAACAGGGGCAGAAAGAATTTTTATTTGTAAGCAGGCACCCACCTGAAGAACAAGGGAATACATTTCAAATTCAGCAAGCAGGCGCCCACCTGAAGAACAAGGGAATTCATTTCAAATTCAGCAAGCAGGCGCCCACCTGAAGAACAAGGGAATACTTTTCAAATTCAGCAAGCAGGCGCCCACCTGAAGAACAAGGGAATACTTTTCAAATTCAGCAAGCAGGCGCCCACCTGAAGAACAAGGGAATATCTTTTCAAATGCAGCAAGTGGGCACCCACCTGGAAAACAAGGGAAGTACAATCCGAATTCTAGCTTTAAATTTTAAACATCTGATAACATGATATGCCCAATCACCATATTGGGGCAGGAAATTTTCTTTATTTGTCTATTTTTGTAAGCAGGAGCCCACCTGGAGAACAAGGGAATAATTTCTCAAAGTAATCATAAGAAAGAGCCCACCTGTAGAACAAGGGAATACATTTTAAAGCAATTACAAGTAGGAGCCCACCTGAAAAACAAAGGGAATACTTTTCAAATTCAGCAACCAGGAGCCCACCTGAAAAACAAAGGGAATACTTTTCAAATTCAGCAACCAGGAGCCCACCTGAAGAACAAGGGAATACATTTTAAAAGCAATCGCAAGCAGGAGCCCACCTGAAGAACAAGGGAATACTTTTTCAAGCAATCGCAAGCAGGAGTCCACCTAAAGAACGGACACATATTTCAAAATACAGTCAAGGCAACAGCCAGAATTCCATCAAAAGAATACAAGATGCAAGATCAAGGCAATACAGGAACATGAGATACTCGGCATAGATAGGATTTTTGCAAATCATAGGGCATAGCTTAGGCTAGCTTCTTTTTATCTTTACATGGTGTAATAAGGGGGTCAGCAGGCAGTGACAGCAGCAACAGAAGTGAAATCACAGTTTCCTAGTAGTCCCAGCTACCAGACAATCCTGAACTACACTGACCTGATTCCTATTTAGCCCAGGATATGTAGGCAACCTATGAAGCAGGGTGCGGTCAAGCTTTTCAAAATGCTTCACACGAAATATGCAGATGGGCAAAAATCCCTCATTACCGCTCACTTGTCTTTGCATGAAAATTCTTCGTGTTTCCGGGCAAAGAGGGGAAGCTGTGAGCACGTGATTTTTGCCCTAAGCAAATTATTCCTAAAAATCCAAACAAAATAATTTTTCATTATTTTACAATTTTGTTAAAATTTGTTGCATTTTTTGTGTTAATTAGTTGCATAATAATTCATATTAAAAATGCAAAATTATGTATATGCATTAGGATTTTTAATTTTACAATTTTAATTTTAATTCATTTCGAACAATTTAAGGAAAAATAAAAAAATAGCATTTTTAGTGTTTTTATCGGAAATTACTATAAAATAGCTATTAAATAAATTTTTAGAATTTAATTAGTTTTAGTTTAATTTCACAATTTAATAAAATCAAAAAATATATATAAAATTGGAAAAGAAAAATAAAATACAAAATACAAAATGAAAATACAATACAAAATATGAAGAAAATATAAGAAAAATAAAAGAACAAAAAAGAGATGGACTGATTGCACAAGCCCAAAGCAAAACAATGCCCAGGCCCAAAATAAATCCCATACCCGGTTTGCCCAGTCGTAATCCAAACGACCCCGTTTCTAGAAGAATCAATCCCAGCCGTTAAAATCTGTTCATCCAACGGTCGAAACCTGATCTCCTCAAAAAATAAAACGACGACGTTTTGCGTCGATTGAATCTTGACCCTTTGTTACTTTGATCCAATGGTTATATGGCCCGCTTTCATTAAAAAATAAACGGTGTCCTTTAGCGCTCAAGGAATCTGAGTCGTTAATATGTTTAATCCAACGGTCAGGGGGCAATGTTACACTTTAATATATCAAAAATCAATTAAACCCCAAAAATATTTCATTCTCTTCATCTTCCTCTCTGATTAGCCGCCCCCAAATCCCCACCGATCCCGCCGGAAACATACCGGCGGGAGACGACACCTTCGCCAACCGCCTCCAAAAACACACCCTAGGACCACCTAGAGCCCCTGAACCCACCCGTACACTCCGTTTCTCTCAAACAACCCTAGATCATCTCGAATATCCAAAAAAGTATCACCGGAACCCTAACTCCGGCGAACACTACTTTACTCAAAATAATCCAAAATCGAACTATAACCTCTCCTGACCATCCTTTACCTGTTTTCAAAAGTCTCGAGCCCTAAAAGTCACTGGGTCGGCTCGAACTAAAATTTGAAGTTCACCGGTGACCAAAAATTCAAGAAAGTTGATGCCAAGACCCCTGGATGATGGGAGAACGTGATAACTAAAAAAATTAAACTATCCGAATAACAAAAACAAAAGCTATGTTTTTTCTTTCTTTCCTTTTTGTTTCTTCTACTTCTTTGCATGTTTGTTTTTCTCTGCATGATAAGTTCGTTACTGATTAGGGTTTATCTTTTTAACATGTTGATATATTTTAGTTTTAGGGTTTAATAAATAGATTCTGATTTGATTAGTATAATTAGATTTTTAGAATGATTTTATTTGTTTGTTTCATATGTTTCTGAAATTGGTCGATTTTGCTAATTGTTAGAGTTTATTTTTTATATTAATTAATTCTGATGTTTGTTAGTATTAATTAGTTTGAATATCTGTTAGTATATTTTTGGATTAATTAATCGATTTGGTTATAACTGTTATGTTCTTAGTCATTAGTTAATTCAATAGTTAATTTTGATTAATTCTGATAATTAGATAGTTAATGGTAAAATTTAAATAGTTAAATAATTCAGGGGATAAAAGGGTAAAAGGCAGTAGGGAATTTGGTAAATCTAATTGGGATTCAGGGGTAATTTGGAGATACAAAATGGGATATGGGTAATAATACTAAGAAGGTAGGGGTAGTTTGGGTAGAGAAAAATGGCAATAAGGTAATGTTTTAAGTGAAGTAGGGGCAGTCAGGGGATTACATAGGGGTAGAATGTTCTAGATGGGGTAATTGGTGTGATTTTTCTTAAATAAGGGTAGTTAGTTGAATAAATATTAAAAGAATAAGGGTTAAAACATAAAATAAAAGGGACCAACTCATAATTTCTGAAATATGAATTTTCCTCCCTTTTTAACTCTATAAATAGGCACCCATATGGCTCATTTAACAAGTTTTGGAAATCTGAAAATCTCCCTGAAATAATTCTGCTATTCTAGATCTCCATTTTCGAAATTAACCATTTTCAAAACTAAAAAATATCAAAAACATTAGAAAAAAGTCCAAAATCTCACTGTTTCATTAGTTTTAAGTCAATTTGAAGTCTGTTTTGGATGATTCTAGTTGGTTCTGGTGATCAAATATTATTGAAATGATATTGAGTTAGTCGAGTGCTTGGTTCTGTGGAGTTCTATACTTGTTGTGGGTCAAATCTGGTTATTTGAAGCTGTGTTTGGATTTGTTGAGTCATTTTCTGCTGTTGTTGTTGTTTATCACTGATCAATCCTTCTTCTAATAGATTTTTGCTTTTAAATCCAGGTACGTTCTCTGAGATCACTACCGTGTAAATTTCCAGTAAAAATATGATATGAAAATCGAAGCCCGATTTGATGTAGATTCTGCTATTGCTCTATATTTCAGTTTTCCTTATGTAATTAATATAGACTGGACATTTGAAATTGTTTGAAAATTATTTTACTGATTAGTTTGGAATATTAGCTGGACTGTTGAATTGAATATTAGAAATTTAGCTTATTAAGTATATGAAGGGATATATGCATGTTAATCTCGTTAGAGTCATATAAGACTCCAGTTAGTAGTAAAATGATTTTTTTTTAATATGAAACATTTACTCAAATTAGTGTAAAGGATTTTGTTAAAAACAGGCAGCTCAATTATAAATTTAGGCGTCTGCAAATTAGTTACATATTTGGTACCTGAAACAATATGTTCATTTTATTTTAAAGATACTAAGAATTACTTTGTGACTTTAGCTCTATACTAAAGGTGTATATAATTCCGGATTTGAACATGAAATGCAAACTTAAAATTAGTTGAAACATTGAAATATTTGGCAAATTGTCCTGACTCAACGAATGAGTCACACGGCCAATCCAGTGGTTATTGTAGTAAAGTTAAAATCAGACTTTGAAAATTTGTTCATTAATATTGAGCCTTAGTTCGTTTGTCATAGGTCAATTTCCAAATTGTTAATCATTTTGCGTTTGGGCCTGGGCTAAGATATTTGATAAATTAGCTTGATTTGTGAAAGCCTCAGTGTAATGCATCTTCGACGGGCTTATCTGGGAGCCCAATGGCTAGACTGCAGTGCAAATTTACCACTTGGTCCAGTAATAAATTGATAGGATTGTTTCTTAGAGAAAGAAAACATAGTTTACTTTAAGATTAACCTTTTAATAAAATGATGAGACGAGCCTCGTCAAATCAAATACACAATTGCGGGGCCCTCAATAATTGCTTAAATAAAAATACTTAGAAATTCAGGACGGACCTTTTAGCAAATTTCACGGTCTTTCCCAAATATAATAAATCCGTAGTCGATTTAGGCGCGTATGTTAATAATACTACCTTCCCAAATATAGGTGCACATTTATGTGACCCAAATCCAAATCTCAACGAAGTTGAAATGTGTTAAAAGCCACGGGCGTACTGGTACGGCATGGTTCGAGATACGTTTTCACAACGTTGTAATTCTTGTAAAAATAAATAATAATAATAATAATAAAAGCGGGTTATTAATAAAAGGCACATAAAATAGAACGTATATAAAAATTAGATAAAATCAAATACGACAGTTGGGCGACCGTGCTAGAACCACGGAATCCGGGAATGCCTAACACCTTCTTCCGGATTAACAGAATTCCTTATCCAGATTTCTGGTGCGCAGACTGTTAACAGAGTCATATTTTCCTCGGTTCGGGATTCAATCGGTGACTTGGGACACCATTAATCTCCCAAGTGGCGACTCTGAAGAAATAATAATAAATTCCGTTCCGACTGTCCTTTAAGTGGAAAAACTCCTTTATTACGCCCTTCACGGGGTGTATTAAAATCTTCGTAAAAAAGGAGGTGTGACATCTAGTATCGGGGCCACTCTATTTTCGTTAGTCTATGGTGCCGAACCACTAATACCGAGTGTGGGGAACCCAGAATTGAGTCTCAAGTTTCGATATGCGACTAAAGAATCAAACGTTGAGGCCATGAACACGAGCCTGGAACTATTGGATGAGAGGTGCTAGGCCGCCCTAGTTCGGTTGGCCGCACAGACATAGTGGATAGAATGATATCACAACAAAAGGGACAACCTCCAACACTTTAATCGGGGACTTGGTATTAAGGAAAGCAACATAGAACACTCGGTACCCGAACAAAGGGAAGCTGGGACCGAATTGGGAAGGTCCATTTTGAGTCATCGGGATTATCAGTAAGGGCTTGTACAAACTCAAAGCATGTAACGGTGCACAACTACCAAACAACTGGAACGTGACCCGGCTAAAATGGTACTACTTCTATGGTATGACCCCATTCGGTTTTTTTATGTATCAAAAATTGAACTAACACTTGCAGGTAACAACCAAAGGAGAATGTAGCTGTTAGGTTTGAAAGCACGCTTTACACTCTTTTTCCCTTAAATCTATTTTGTTCCAAATGGATTTTTTGGCAAGGTTTTTAACGAGGCAACAATGGATTATGCTAATTTAGTGTCGAAGACTAGTTTTAAATCAGAGTCGATGGTCGCATAAACAGTATTCGAGCCCTCTCGAAGATCGACCTCGAGTACTGGGGGCCATCATCCTTGGATCAAGATTTATAGCAAGGGAGGAAACTTCGTGCTTGAATAAGCCTAGACTTGGTGGTTAGGATTTATTTTAAGGGCCAAACGGTCAAATGAACCGTGCTCGCGTAGACCAGTTTAGCCATAATACAAGCTTTTACACATGTACATTCTTGTATGTTACACATAGAAATGAAAGAAAGTTTCTACCTTACTAATACATATTTTTTCTCCTTAAAGTATTGAGTCCAAGGACCACCCCTATCCGTGCCCAAAGGGTTTCCCTCACTCGAGGACTGTCGTCTGAGACAAATTCGAACGGCTCGGGTTATCAAAATCCGGAGGGACAAAGACTATTAGGTAGTGCCTAAACTTAAAAGGATACGACCAACCTAAAAATGATTCATAGACATACGAAGCACGTTATCAAAACATAAGTCCTTCAAATAAAATTCAAAACCTGCCAATGGGTTACCCTCGGCAAAAACATCGTCTAAGAATACCTAAGCATTTCTAGAAATTCCCAATCATTCAACTCACTTTGAGTTTTCAAAACCTCGAAATACAAATGACTTGTTGCCATATTATATACTATGCTAAGGCATTAGAAATATTTGCAAGGTTAAAAGCAATAAAAAGATGCTAAAACAATTAAATTTGCCAAAAAGGGAAAATTTTATAGATTATGGAATATCTTTACAAAGGTCCAACAAAAACAGCCTCGACAAAATACATGTACAGGATACAAAAAACAAAAACCAAAATAAACTTAAGGCACTACTCCTGATCGGTAGAACCTGACCCATCACTAGCACCGTCGAGGCCTTCGGATTCTTCAGAGCCCTCGAAGCCTTTTTCACCTTCGGGATCAACTAGATTCTTAGCCTCGAACTCGAGTCTTATTGACTCCTCGATCTCGGCAAATAGGTTGAAGCCTCGAGCATGGATCTCTTCGAGAGTCTCCCTTTGAGATAACGACCTCACATACTCGACATTGGTCTTTATCCAAGCCTCGACTGCTTTGACATCGGCCCTATACTAGAACACCATTCTTCGGTATCGGCGGAGTTTGTGTGCACTAGCCATTATAGCTTTAATTCATTACCGAGGGCATACCGCTTGTCGGGTGCCCTTTTCCTCGTGAAATATGGTTTCGACATTTTTGGGATAACTGCTTTTTGAGAGCATAGGGAATTGGAATTGAAAGAGTCGCCACCGGATGGATTAAGGTGTGTTAGGGAACCTAGAACAGATAACTCATATTGTACCAGTTTACATCACCAGAGATTGGTTAAAGGCTCAAAATTACCTTGAGGGACGGTGTTAGGCACCCCTCAAGGTCCACAATGGTAGGTCCCGACCGAACTTAAACTATGAATTAGTCTAATAAGAAGCGAGGGATTATTCAATAGGGATGGGGGGTCCTAAGTTTTTTAGTCTAAAGGATCACCCCGTGCAACATAAATAATACTTCATAACTCTCTCGAGATGGGGGTGTTACTCATATTATTCAGTGGGCACAGACTACCATCTCCTGCTATCTGATTACTGTCTTTAAGTTTTTACATAAAGCACTCTAATCAGTTCTAACGCGTAACCTATGTGTGTACTACCCGTCCCATACCTATGGTTTGGCAGGCGTTGTTACCTCTATCTTGGATGGTCCTATACTCAACTTAGGTTGCTCAAAATTGTAAAACTAAGTGACATACAAAACACATTGGCCTTTCACTTATAAGCAAGTAACGACGCAAGTTAGCCTCCACAAATTAAGCAACAAAATGTATGCAGGTCATATTGGTGATAATGATGAATCTTAGACGAGTTAAGTATAATTGACCCTATAGACATGATTTCTATGTGACTCTAGATTTTAAAACGTGTTGGCAGTTACGTAAAGTAGCCTTAGGCAATTCTGTAATGTAACACATGTTGATAGTAATTTCTAGGTGATCCTGTAATTGCCAATTGATTTCAGCTAGAGCACGTGAACCTACAGGCAGGTTATTTGAGTGAATTGATAACATCAAAACTCAGAATTATTACTTGCTCCTATAGGCATACTTTCTAGTGGTAGTTAGCAAAGCATTCGTGCAAAATTCCCATTTTAGCATTTGACAGATATGGCTATTATCCCTGTGAGCGTGAGTTATACCTTTGTTTATTGCATGTTTATTACCTCCTAAGGATATGCATATTAGCTAACTGATCATAAAAATTAATTAATCCTATAGACATGATTTCTAAGTGAATGGGTTTGAATTTGACTATTGTATTTCCTATAGACATGGTATCTAGGTGCAGTGGTGTGAGACATGAAGAATGTTCAGAATTACTTGTTTTGATCCTATTGGCATGATATCTAATAAAACATGAATAAGAACATGTTGAATGAATTAAATCCTACAGGCAAGTTATCTAACACACATTAGCAGGACGTATTGAATGAAATATACACTTATAGGCATGTTATCTACCGTACCCAGTAATAGAGCATAACTGAACAAATAAACCTATATGCAGGATATCTAACATATAGTAGCACAAAATATTTGAAAGGAACAGACTCCTACATTCAAATTTTCTACCATTCTCATGGAACATTAACAGTAAGCCCAATTTTCCTAATTCACTATTGCCCCAATTGTTATTACAAATACTTATTACAGACCATAATAGAATGAATAAATTACAAAGTATATAACTATAGAAAGTCTACAGCATGCCCAAATGCACTTGGATAATCCAGGCCTTTGAGTGGGGGTTTTAAAATTAGTACATAAAAAGAGGCAGGGACAGGTTTTAAAACAGGTTGATTTCAGAAGAAACAAGGTTTAAAACACAGAGTTGCAGAAAAAACTGCACCAAAGAAAGTTATGCTCAAACCCATAGTTCAAATAAGTTAAAGGTCTGGTTAAGCTAAACATTCAGGCTAGTACCTAGGACAATCATTGTTTAATCACAGAAGCAACTAGGCTAAACAGTTAAGTTGGCCAGACACATGAATTAAGCAACCATACAAAAATCTGTAAAGTTAGGATTAATGAACCAATTTCATGCTAAATTACTACAAGGATACGAAGTTCAGAACAAGTGTAAGATTAATGAATTGTGCATGAAACAAATATAGACATTAGGCTAAATTATCACAAGTTGAAGATCAGGGATTCAGATATTCATAAGACTTCTTTCAGGGCTAGATATGCTCACTATAAGTTTTTTCTCATGTCCTTCGGGATGACCAATGCCCTAGCAGCGTTCATGCATTTGATGAACAGTGTATTTTGGTTTTATCTGGATTCATTCATTATTGTTTTCATTGATGATATTCTGGTGTACTCGCGTAGTCAGGAGGAGCACGTGCAGCATTTGCGAGTTGTATTGCAGAGATTGAGGGAGGAGAAGCTTTATACAAAGTTCTCCAAGTGTGAGTTTTAGCTTAATTCGGTGGCTTTCTTGGGGCACGTGGTGTCTAGCGAGGGTATTCAGGTTGACACGAAGAAGATAGAGAGGATTCATATTATTCCAACTAGTTAATCTTAAACTAACAGTGTCATTCATAGGATTAGATGAGGTCATGGAATCACATGAAATGACAAAATCATACTTGGAATAAGAACATGCTAGTCGAGCAAAGTATAGAGAATGAAATTGCAAAGGATTAGAGCATACCAGTTAAGTAAGAGACAAGTAAATATGCCACAGGAGTTAAGGTCCAGAATAATTTGGCCTTGACTTTCAGCCGGCCAAAACCAAAACAATGAACAAAGAATAAGAGTGAAAGAACCAAGTTTTTAGTGAGGGTATAAGAGTTCGAGTCTTTTCTAAAGGGGAAAAGGGAGAACAGGTTTAAATAGTGTTCAATTATATGAACAAATAAGGGAAGTAATCAATCACAAATAAACAAGGGAAGAAAATAATCACATAATCAATTGAAGTCTCGTTTAAGGACAGATAGTACAGAGTTCGGTCAATTAACAAGGCATAATAACGTGTAATCAGGCGAGTAACACTTAGAATAAGAAAAATATCAATTAACAAACAGTTTCAAGGCAAAATAAGGTAAAGAAATAAAGGAAACATGGTAGATTGAACAGATCGAATAAGGAAAATATCAGTCTCGTATGAGAAAGGAAAGAGTATAAAAAATCAGTAAAAGTTTTGAACCCTAGTTTTAAGGAAAACATAGTACCAGGATATATATAAAAGTAATAACATAAGACGAATATAGACCCAAATAGAACTAAAAATCAAAGAGTCAAACTAAATTTGGTCTGATTTAAGAAAATCTGAGAACCCTAAGTTTAGGGTAAGTAAAAATTAGTCAGAAATATATATAAAAAACCATATAGAGATGTACATAGATGGATACATGGAAACATTAAAAAAGATATTCAACCAAAATAGAACCAGAACAGATCTTAAAAGATCTGATCCCTAATTTTAGGGCAAAATAAATTAGGCAAAAATTTTAACGAAAATCGCAAAAACTATTCATAGATAGATATGGGGAAACATAGATGGTATTTTTAACAAAAATAAGAATGAAATATTAACAAATCTTAAAAGATCTAAACCCCAGATTTAGAGTAAACAAAGATTAAAGAAAATCTCGGAGATTCGTACTCGAAAAGATAAAGAATAAACATAGATGAAGAAAGGAGAAAGATTCGAACTAGATTTGGTCCAAAAATAGGAAAATTGGCTTGCCATATTAGTCAAGCTATTAGGTTATACCATTCGAGTAGCCAGTAGTGAGATAGGAACAATAAGGTAAGAAAATCATCAAGGGATTCCATATCCGGTTGGAATCGAAGAAGAAAATTAGGTGACGACGAATTACGGTTTGATGAAGATGAAGAGGCGCAGTGTTTAAGGGCGGCAGGTTGAGTTAAATAGGGTTGGGTTAATATGAAAAAGGGGGAAATGATAGTGGTTGTTGTCTTGAGGGATCAACGGTTGGGGTTAAAAAATGGGTGGAGCGGGTCGTTTAGGAGTGGGCCGCGACCAGGTTGTAGGTTAGGGGTTGTTTGGTTTGGGCAATGGCAAGCTGGGATATTTTTTAAGTAGTTGGGCTGGGTAATTGGCTGGTTTGGGTAACCTAGGTCCAATTTTAAATAAAATGAGGGCTAGATTTAAATACCCATTTTTAATTAATAAAATGATTTGTAAAAAATAATGAATGAAATAGTAAAATTATCATTTGTGCCTAAAAATAATTAATGACAATTATTTATCCTTATAAGATATAAAAGCTATATTTTCCAAAAACAAAGTAATTATAAGTATATACAAGCTATTATTACAAAATATGTAATTTTAATGTAAAAAATGCAAATTAAAATATTTCAACACTATATGGGCATAAATGATGAATTTAGATGATTAAATCATCATAAAAATAATGAGGGTTAATTATTGGATATATGTACAATAAAAAATGTAGAAATAAATTTGTTTAAAGCCTTTAAAATTATAGAAAAAATTATAAAAACACTTGTGCATATTTTTAAATCTAATAATAATGCATGTGCACTATTTTGAAAATATATATGCATATTTAAAATATATAAGAGAAAAATTGGGTATAAACAATGCTCTACCAAAGCCAAGCTTAATTGTGCTTGGAGTTCATTGATTAGTTGGGACAGCATATCGGCTTTCTCTTTTGCCACCCGAAGTTGAACCTAAACCGATGCAAGTTGTGCTAGGGCAATTTTCTTCTCCGAGGCTAACCGGTCCATTTTTCTCTTCTAATCGTCGGCCATAGCCTGGACCTCATTCATTTCAGCTCGGAATTGGTCATCCAGTAGATCTTCTGCTGAACCTGAGAGGTTTAGTCGTTAGTACCCATGGATAAGTTCTTATTGCTAACTTCAAAAAACTTTACCTTTTCGACCAAATCGGCATGTTCGCGTTCCAGTGTCGAAGCCTCCTTTTGAGCCCCATCCAGGTCGGCCTGAAGATCCTTGATGGCCCCTTCGTGTTGCTTACTGAGAAACTTATACATATCCCTTTTCTGGGCTAGCTCCTTAAACTCGAGTAGGGGTGGAAAAATAATTCAAAGAAAACAGTTAACCACCCATATTATCCACTAAAAATGGGTTGGATAATATACTCAAATGTGGATAAGAACCATATTATCCAATTAGAAAATGGATAACCAATGAGTAACCAATGGATAACCAATGGGTCTAACTTTTAAATTTGTAAAGCCTCAAATTGGGGGTTCCTCAAGTTAGGCAGACTAAGAATTCTCCCAAAAGTGATTATATTCAAGAAATCATGGATAATATGGGTAACCCATATTATCCGTCGGTTAATCTATTTTTTATTCGTAGGTCGAGTCGGATAATTGATCCGTTTTTTATTACCCATTTTTTACTCGAACCATATCCAAACCAACTCGTCCATTTTTCACTCCTAACCTCGAGCTCAAGCTGGTTGAACTCAGCCTGGTACTAACGGAAGCTCTCATGATGAAGTATAGAAACCTAAGTAAAAGTTCGAAGGGTCATGATGATGCCTTACCCGCTTCAGCGCCTATTGCGCCTCATTGAAAAGGCACGACATGTGCACCTCATTCATCTTTGTTTGGTCCTCCTCGGTCAGAAGTCATTAGAGGTAGCTCGCCACTCCCACGAGAGTAGAAGAACCCAAGCATCTTTAGGGACGGTAATGATTATCGACCTCTTGCGGTCGGGATCCATACTTGGGGAGAGGAACTAGTTGATTAAATTTTTTCTCGAATTCAGCCTGCCGACTTCTAAAGACGGATCCTTTCTCGGCACCTCCAGTTCCCCCAACCCGAAAAATTCTTCCAAAATGGCCGCAGTGTCATAAAAGGAATGAAGGGGATCGTCCGCACCATGAACCCCTTTGTTAGACCTCTCCTTCACCTCTTGGGCCTCTTTGAGCATGGAGTCGGTGTATGAGGGTGACCCTGAAATCTTTATTATACTAGGTGGAGCAGAGCCAGCGTCTCGAGGGGCCTTATCCCTCATCTCCATATTGATCTCCCGAACCTGAGGGAGATCGGCCTCCACTTTCTCCCCCTCTGCTCTTCGACGGAGGTCGGCTCATGGCCACAAAAATATCATCTTTTACGGGCTCATCCCTGAGCTGAAGAAGTGAATCTTAGTCTGGTGCTTGGGAACCAGAGCCTGTCTTTGGCCTATGAACCAATCTCTTTTCTGGCTTCGCTGTGGAGCGCGAGGAGTCTGAAGCCTTCCTTTTCTACTTATTCTTTTCCCCTAATACAGCTTTGAGCTTCCCAAAGTGGAGGTATCAATTTACTAAGGCATGTCCTTATTTCCCTCTAAAGGCTTGAGTTCAGTGGTCTTAAGCAAACCTGCAAAAAGAAAAAAAAAGGAAATAAGAATATGATGCGAAAAGGGGAGCCTAATGTTACATATTTCGGAGGGAGATCTTACCATGAGAAAGGGCTTCCTATCAGCCTTCTAGAGCCCGCTTGAAATAAGGTAGCTGCAAACAAAAACCCTCGAACCACTCCTTGAATCGAGGGATGATGTTTGGCTCTCAGGCAACAATTGCACCACCACAAGTACTAGTGAGGAAAATGAGATAACATAAAATTAACATTTAAAGGGAAGTTGTGCTTATGAGAAACATTCCACTTCTCGGGGAATGGCATGAATTGGAGGGGGATCAAGTCTTAGGTCCTCACCAAAATGAAGCACCCCTGCCACCCTGGTCCCGGTCTTCATCGATACTCGAAAATGGGGCTTTGGTGGCCCGTCGAGTAAGCTTTATTAGTCCTCTCGAAAGATTTGAGGACAATATAGGAGGATCAGGTGATCGATGGTGAACAGACGAGATTAGTTCTTTTTCACAAAGTAACAAAGAAGAATCGCAATCCTCTATAGTGACAGATGGATCTGACCGAGAAATACTTCATACCTCTTAGTAGAATCCAAGATAATCAGGTCAACCGGGCCCAGTATGAAGAGAAAATTGTAAACACTTAGATACCCTTCTACATGAGTAGTGATGGCTTCCTCAATCCCGGGGAATACTATGTCTTCACTTTCCCAATTGCAGTCCTCTCGGACCACGGAAAGGGTGTCTATGGTAATGGAGCATATATACCTTGATGCCCCTTCACCTTGGCCTTACACCGATGAGGAGTTTTTAACCTTAAATTCACCTACAACCGAGCAATCCCCGGGGACGAACAGAGGCTCGGGAGGTGGTTGATTGGTAGTTGCACCAGGATCAGTCGTCTAAAGGACGCCTATATCGGGAATTACCGCCTCGACTTCATTGGTCGGTTGGGAAGAATAAGAAGAAGAAGAAGAAGCGATTTTTGGAGGAAAAGACTTGGAAGTTTAATCATGCCCAACTATGCCTTATAAAAAGGATAAAGCGGTCACTGCAAATATATTCTAGTTAACAAGTCTGGAGTCGAATCCCACAGGGAACTAACCTATTAAACACGGATATTGGACTCACACAAATTCACGTATTCAATCTTCAAAAATATTTAAGTAATAAATTGGATATTTACTAACTAACTATTACATAATAAAAAATCAATAATTAAGAACTAACTACGAACGAGTTATAGACAAGAATTGGAATGATCTAAGGTTCTGTTTCCCCTATTGTCGGAATCCATTCCGCCACATTTCCTATAAATTTGCCTAAGTCTTCTCTATCGATCATGAGCACTCTGACTGTCGCAACTCTCTCCCGAGAAATTATAATAATATACTAGATATATTCTCCCGAATTAAGCTAGCTAGCCTTAAGTACAACTCACTTAGATTGAACCAAGGTTTCGTTATCCCTAATATCACCTTTAAAGCCTTCGTATTGATCCCTTATATACGTTAGGAGTTATGTTGTTGAAAAACTACCTAAATATGCAATCTCTCCCAAGTAATACATACTAAATAGGAACAATTAATTGAGGGCCCTTCAATCAACAACAATAAGCATATAGTTGAACAAATAGATAGAATACTATAGCAAATCTATATTAACATAACAATAAAATCATCCTCCAATAGGCTCCATCAAAATCCTAGATTAGGAGTTTAGCTACTCATACTCATAGTAACAATATACAAAGTATTTTTCATTATTGAATTACAAAGTAAGGATAAAAGGATGTAGAAATCGATAATTCTAACTCCCAAGTAGTGTTCCACGAGCTATTCTTGCCCTCGGTTTCAAAAGTCCTTAAAAGTGGCATTTTAAGGTCTATTTATATCTTTAGGACAAGACCTAAACATGCAGATCAAATCCTAGTCAAGCCGGGTTAAGTCTTCAAAACTCGGAATGGACCTCGCCCTAGGCCTGGGGTCACCAGCCTAACGCCAGCTTCAGCCTGACCTTATCCTTGCAGCGCAGCAGCCTAATGCCAGCCTCGGCTTGGCCTTTTCCTTGCAGCACCATTCTAATGCCAGCTTCAGCCTGGCCTTTGGTTGGCCTCGCTAGACTAAAGCCTGGTTAAGCTGTGCTGGCCCAATAATAGGTGAAGTTTTGAAGAATGACAAATAAAATCAGTCACGGACCAGGTCCTTCATGTGAAGCAAAGTAATGATCAACCTACACATATGAGATGCACGTGAAGGAGATAAGTCCCATTTATCAAGCAAAAATATATCCTGATCTGATCGAAAAGCTTGCATATTGGATAAGGAGAGAAAGTCTCCTTACTAGAAGAGAACACAAATCCGGATAAAAGATAGGGTTGGAGTTTATGTTGTTCAAGGACTAAACTTTGATGGAAGATCAGCAATTGAGTCTTAATCAAACTCTAATTACTAACTCATTAAATAATAGCGATTGTTCTCTTTTACAGGTATTGCACATGCGCAGAAGTTAAACTAAATTGAGAACAAAAGAGCAAGGCAATTTTGCAAGCAATTTATGTGAGATTCGAGTGTGCATTCCTAAAGCTACTTGAACGAGATAGAAGAACCTTATTGTGTCTTTTCTTATTCTAGTTCAATTGCAGTAGGAGGTTTAAAGTTGTACCTTTTAGCTTTCATAGAAGCATTTGTACTAGGTACTTTGAGTGTTCAAGTTATAGGCTAACTTAAAGTTATCGCAACACTTGAGGTTGTGTGCTACAAATGGATTAGTGTTAATCCTTAGGTTTACAGAGAGTTTTTGTAAATGCTGTTTTGGCTCAGTGATTTTAGTGGAAGTTTGGGAAAATCCTAGTGAGTAGTAGGTCGTGGTTATTTACCTTTTGAGTCAGGTGTTTTCCACGTAAAAATCTCTGTGTTGTTTATTTTATGTACTTTTAATTCTGCAAACTGTAGTAGTTAGATCACTTAGAAGAACTGGTTCTTCTAGATCGAAAATTGGGTACCACACAAATCACCCCCCCTCTTGTGTGGTATTGACGTTTAGAACATCAATTGGTATCAGAGCGGGTTATCCTTGAAGAGGCTAACACCTTAGGAAAAGATGAACATGAGTGCACCGTCTGGGAACTCCGAAGGGCAATCCACAGTTAGGCCTCCAATTTTCAATGGACAGTACTATTCTTGGTGGAAGAACAGGATGAGGGATTACGTCATAGGAGAAGACTATGAACTCTGGGACATAGTCATTGATGGTCCTCTAGCAACTACAAAGAAGAATGATGAAGGAGTGGATGTGCCAAAAACAAGGGCTGACCGCACTGCTGAAGACCTGAAGAAGTGGGAGAAAAATGCTAAGGCCAAAAAATGGCTTATGTGTGGAATAGGTCCGGATGAGTACAATAGAATTCAAAGTTGTACCGCTGCTAAGGAAATCTGGGACACTTTGCGAGTGGCTCATGAAGGAACACCTCAAGTAAAGAGGTCCAGAGGAACACTGTTGTATTCTCAGTATGAGAATTTCACCATGAAAAAAGGAGAAACCATCCAAGAGATGTATACAATGTTCATCACATTTACAAATGAACTTGAATATCTTGGAAGGATTATCCTAGAAGAAGATAAAGTTGAGAAGATTTTGACAAGGGTTCTGCCAGTATCTTGGGAAAGCAAAATCACTGTCATTCAGGAATTAAAGAATATTGCTACCCTAAAGTTGGATGAACTAATTGGAAACCTTACTGCCTATGAACTGAGAAGGCAAACCATGAAGATGGATACACCCAAGAAGGAAAGAAATTTGGCTCTCAGAATTGCTGAAGGTTCAGATCTGGAGGATGATGAAATG
The DNA here is from genome assembly GCA_026770625.1 of Nicotiana glauca. NCBI lineage: Eukaryota > Viridiplantae > Streptophyta > Magnoliopsida > Solanales > Solanaceae > Nicotiana > Nicotiana glauca. The sequence goes on from MU717986.1 coordinate 24,311, forward strand.
TCTATGATCACTAGAGATTTCAAAAAGTAACTGATGAGAGGAAAGGGTTCCTCAAGAGGTACAACCTTCAACAAACCAAGGGCTCCTGAGAAACAGACCAATGAAGGTTGCTACAAGTGTGGTAAGGCTGATCACATGATCAAGAACTGCCCTCAATAAGAAATTGAGTGGAAGAAAGAAAGGTCTGAACGAAGGAATAGGTTCAACCAAAAAGGAACAAAGGATCAACAAAGGCTATGGTTGCTACCTGGGGAGAAACATCAGATGGGGACTCAAAGGATGAAGCTGGAGATGAACATGCACTTATGTCCATCGGAGAATTAGATGATGAACAAGAAGTAAGCATTCTTCATCTCAAAGACAAAATTAAATTCCTATCTAAAGAAAGGTTATCTGAGCTACTACTAGACTTCATTGATGACTCTGAGATAATTAAAAATGAGAAGGAAGAGATGTCTAGGGAATGCATGATTCTAAAAGCCAAGTGCAAAAATCTAGAGTCTAGGGTTAATGAGAGTGAAAGTGAAAATGTTGAGTTGAAGAACCAGGTTCTTGAACTTGACACTAGTGTCTTAGAACATATGTCTAAGAATTTAAAACTGAAACTAGGAATAGGAAAGAAGAAAGTTGACCTCACTCACCTCACCCTAGAAGAAAACTTAGGAAAAATGAAAAATGAGCGGTACAGGAAAGATGAGCAGATAAGAATACTAAAAGAAGACCTAGGAAAGGTAAAACATGAACTAGACAGAACTTGCAACTGGAACAAGGCTTCTGATGCACTCTCCTGGCTACATGAACATCATAGCAACAACAAAAGAGGACTTGGTTATGGGACTCAAACAACTAAGTGGGATCGTAAAAGCAAGTACCTCACTCTTCCTGAAAATAAAATTTCCACATATTGTGGAAAGACTGGCCATTACAAAATTGAATGTAATACAAAAGAAAAGGCCAGTCAAAAGAACAAAACTTTTTTTCAAGAAAAGAACAAGCTGCCTGGGTGGTCTAGAAGAAATCTGATTTATCCCTTTGCCCAAACAAAGGGACCCAAACTAGTTTGGGTTCCTAAGATTAACCCCTGATTTCTTTTTGCAGGTCCAAGTGAAGGGAAGTAGCCAAATATGGTATATGGATAATGGCTGCTCAAAATATATGACTGGAAACAAGAACCAGTTCCTTTCGCTTGAGGACTTAAAGAAAGGCAATGTCTCCTTTGGAAATGGGAAGAAAGGTGAGATTATTGGGTTTGGAAAGGTAGGTAAGACAGACTCTCACTCCACTGAGAATGTCTACTTAATAGATGGCTTGAAATATAGCCTGATCAGTGTGTCACAACTGTGTGACAAAGGTAACCTTGTAGCATTCAACTCTACTAAATGCTTTGTAATTAATCTTACCACTAACAAGATTGTTTTGCAAGGAAAGAGAGTTAACAATATTTATATTGTAGATCTGTCCACTCTCTCAGAAAATGAACTAACTTGTCTAAGTGTGCTGGATAATGATCCTCTCATGTGGCACAAATGACTTGGTCATGCCAGTCTGAATCATCTGAACAAATTAGCCTCCAAAGACTTAGTGGTAGGGTTACCTACCATCAAGTTTAAGGAAGACAAATTTTGTGAGGCCTGTGCTAGGGAGAAGCAGGTAAGATCATCCTTAAAAAGCAAGAAAATGGCAAGCACAACCAAGTCGTTGAAAGTGGTCCATATGGATCTTTGTGGTCCAATGAGAACCATGAGCAGAGGTGGAAAGAAATATGTAATGGTGCTTGTTGATGATTATTCAAGATTTACCTGGGTTCTATTTCTATCTTCTAAAGATGAAGCATTTGACATGCTTACTGCATTTGTTAGAAAAACTCAGAAACAATTAGGAAATCAACTTGCATCCGTTAGGTCTGATAATGGAACTGAATTTGAAAATGCTAAGTTTACTGAATTCTATGATGAAAATGGTATAGATTATAATTTCTCTGCCCCTAGGACTCCTCAACGAAATGGAGTAGTTGAAAGAAAGAATAGGACTTTTAAAGACATGGCCAGGATTATGCTTCTTTCTAGTAAGCTGCCCCATAGCTTCTGGGCAGAGGCTGTAAACACTGCATGCTACATTATCAATAGATGCATGACCGTACCTCTTGTAGAGAAGAATCCTTATGAGTTACTTAAAGGGAGAAAACCAAATATATCCCATCTTAGGGCATTTGGATGTAAGTTCTTTGTGCACAAAAATGGAAAAGACTCCCTAGGTAAGCTTGATACCATAAGTGACGAGGGAGTATTCTTGGGATATTCTTCACATAGCAAAGCATATAAAGTGTTCAATAAAAGAACTTTGTGTGTAGAAGAAAGTGTACATGTAATATTTGATGAAACTAACATTCTTTATGAGAGACATGAACACGAAGATGAAGCCATTGGATTGGTAAAGGACTTGACTAAAGCCTCAACACAAGTCAAAGTGTCACCAACCAAAGGAACAGGTGATTGAACAGGTTCTTCCATCTAGGGAAACCTGACAGGGGGAACCAATCAAAGAGGAATTGAAATAAATCCCTTAAAGGAACTCGTTCATCACCCTGTTCCTTAGCAACAGAACTTGGGAGAAACATCTAGCAGAAACTAGATGGTTGTGAAACCTCATAAGTATCAAAGTTCTCATCCCATTGAGAACATTATCACTGATCCAACATATGGAGTCAAAACTAGATCACAACTAAAGAATCTGTATGCCTTTGATGCTTTTTTATCACTTATTGAACCTAAAAATGTTGTTGAGGCTTTGCAGGATGCAGATTGGGTGATTGCTATGCAATATGAACTCGATCAGTTTGAGAGAAGTCAAGTTTAGTATCTAGTTCCAAGACCCAAGGACAGATTAGTCATTGGCACAAAGTGGGTCTTCAGAAACAAACTTGATGAAGATGGAACAGTCACAAGAAACAAGGCAAGACTGGTGGTCCAAGGTTACAGCCAAGAGGAGGGCATAGACTATGATGAGACTTTTGCTCTAGTTGTAAGACTAGAGGCAATCAGACTCCTTATAGCCTTTGCAACACACATGGAATTCACTCTTCATCAAATGGATGTCAAAAGTGCTTTCCTGAATTGTTACCTGAAAGAAGAAGCATTTGTGAAACAACCTCTAGGATTTGAAAGCAAGGAATGTCCTGAGCATGTGTACAAGTTAGACAAGGCTCTCTGTGGACTCAAGCAGGCCCCAAGAGCAAGGTATGAACAATTTTCCAAATTCCTGTTGGAGCATGGTTACAAAAGAGGTAAAATTGATAGTACCTTATTCTTAAGGGAAAAAGGTAAGGATCTCCTTGTTGTACAAATATATGTCGATCACATAATCTATGAGGCCACTACAGATAAGCTAAGTAAGGACTTTGCAAAATTAATGGGGAGTGATTTTGAAATAAGCATGATGGGTGAGCTTAACTTCTTCTTAGGCTTACAAATCAAACAAAGTCCAAATGTAACCATGATCCATCAGCAGAAGTATGCAAAGGAGCTAATCAAAAGGTTTAAAATGGAAGACTCAAAAGAAATAGATACACCCATTGCAACTGTTACTAAATTAGATGTTGATGAACCTGGTTCATCAGTTGATCAAAAGTTATATAGAGGTATGATTGGCTCCCTTCTATATCTTACTACTAGCAGACCTGACATTGTTTTAAGTTTAGGCCTTTGTGCTCGCTTTCAGGGAAATCCTAAAGAGTCTCACCTGACTGCTGTCAAAAGGATACTAAGATACTTGAAAGGCACCACTGATTTGTGTCTTTGGTATCCCAAAGGTAGAAATTTCAATCTAGTAGGATATGCTGATGCTGATTATGCATGTTTTCTAGTGGATAGGAAGAGCACCTTAGGTATGGCACACTTCCTTGGTTCATGTCTTGTGTCATGGGCTACCAAAAAGCAACTCAGTGGCCTTATTTACTGCTGAAGCTGAGTATGTTGCTGATGCCTCTTGTCGTGCTCAATTGCTATGGATCAAACAGCTGCTGATAAACTTTGGTATTGAAGTTTGTTGCATTCCTATATTCTGTGATAACACTAGTGCTATAAGTATGACAAAGAACCCTGTTCATCATAAAAGGACCAAGCACATAGATGTTAGGCACCATTTTTTAAGAGACAACTATGAAAAAGGTCTAATTTTTATAGAATTCTGTGCTACTGATAAGAAAATTGCTGACATCTTCACTAAAGCACTGAGTAGAGAAAACTTTGAGAGGAACAGGTTGGAATTAGGGATGATTAAGATCACCTAATAGGCCCAGCTCAGAATGAAAAAAAAATAAAAAAAATTTGGCTAGGAATTCTAATTTTGTGTAAATATCTAGATAAATTCTTACTCAGCTTCATACTTTTATTAGTATACTCTTGTGATAAGTGTATATATGATTCGCTGATCTCTTACAAAGATTTTTCTATTATGACATTTGAGGCATGTTCAAGAGAGTTGTATATGAAGCACCTAGTTCATCAGTATGAGTTCATATGAAAGCTCAGGTATGTTTTCAACACTTTTTATAATTAGAAAGATTAACACTTCAATCATGAGCAGAAGTTCTCTACTTACCATATTCCTAGAAAATTCTATTCGTTGAGACATTGAACTAGTTTCGTTCATTCAGAACTCTAAAACTTAATCATTAAAAGTCTGGAATTGTAGTTTGATTAGACATCTAATTGACCCCTGAAAAGTTGTCATTACTGCATTAATGCCCAATTAACTTTAAATACCAACCACATCTCTAATCTTCTTCGTTATTCTAAAAACCGTCAAAAATAATTCTCCAGTTCTAATTGCCTCTTCTCCAAAAATTTCCCAAATTCTCACAAGAAACGATCAACCATGTCTAACCCAAAAGATCATCCTGGTACTCCTCCACCACCATCATCCTCAAATTTATCCTCATCTACTCCTCCTAGTGAAACCCCAAAACCTATTTTTAGAAGGCAGAAAATGTTGGTTAGAAAACTGTAGCATCTGGAGCACTGAGGAAGGTTTTAAATAAGAAATTAAAAGCTAGCCAGATGAAAGAAAGCCCAGCTCAAGAATCTGACTCCAGTTGTGAGTCAGAATTGTTTAAATCTGCTAGTGAAGGTGAAGGAGTCTTCTGACACTGAGAAAATTCAAGAAACCCCTGCTGAGGTAAGTTCTTCTATGGTTGAAAACTTAGAAAATAGGTTTGTTCTCGTTGGTCCTGTTAGAGATGTAAAATTGGCTGAATCGAGTAGGAGTGGATGTAAAAAGAAAGGAAGAGAGAGAGAGGGTGCAAGTGGTGAAGAGGGGGGAAATGGGAAGGAAGGGGTTCCTGCTATATGTGGGGTTGTAGAAGAAAGCGGCATAAGTTAGGGGGAAGTGGTTCTGGAGAGACAGCAGAGGGATTGGTTCATCTAAGCAAACAAAGAGATGAATCTATTTCATCTGCTGAGGAAACCTTGGCTGACCTTCTAAAAAAGGTTGGGGCAAGTCATGATCCAAAGAAATGCAAAGCCACTTCACAAAAGGCCCCAACTACATCCAAAGCCATCCAAGAAAAGCAAAACTTCATCCCAAAAACCTACTACCCCTTCAGTTCCTAAGGGAAGAGCCACTAGAAGCTGGGTAAAACAAAGTGAATCTGACTTACAAAAAGGTTCTAGAAAAAAGCAAGAAAAAGAAAATGGAGAAGGGAAAGGGAAAGGTTGCAGAATCCTCTAAGGTTGTAGAAGAAGAGGAGATGGAATTGGTCCATCAAGAAAGGGGAACAACAGTGGAGGTTCCTACACCCAAACCAAAAATTCTTCCTCTGTACTTGTGTCTGTTGAACCCTCAATAGCCAAGAGGACAAGATCTGCAGTGAAAGGCAAACAGGTGAAAATTACTGAAGAAGATGATGAATGGAGTGGAGTAGAAGAAGAGGAGGACTCTGAGAAGGAACATGACAAGTTTGCCATTTTTGGCAGAAGAAAATTCTTGAAAGGTAGACTGTTGAAGGACCTGGTCAAACCAGGAATGATGAGATTGGTAGATGCTTTAGCTGCACAAGGTTGGAAGGACATGGTCCTTGAAATGGATGGGAGGCTGACCAGGAATCAACTGATTGAATTTATGGCCAATGCTATTGTGAATGATGGAGTAGTCACCAGCCTGGTGAAAGGATTAAAAGTGAAGTTTGATGCACTCAAACTGGGTGAGATCCTGGACATACCTACTAAAGGGTATGATGACTATACAAGGCAAAGGTGGCCATGTCTGGATTCTCACCCTACTGCTCTTGAAATCACTAGGAGATTCTGTAACTCTAGAGATGTGCCTGAAGCCAGATTTGTGCAAAAAAGTGAAATGAGGTCTGAGCATAAGGTCTTGTTTGAATTTGTCAACGAGTGCCTATTGCCCAGGCAGGATAGAAGGCACAGTGCAAATTACATGGACCTGGTTCTTATGGAGTTCCTGGTGGGAGGAATGCAAATCAACTGGCCTGCTTTCATTGTCAAACTGCTAGACATGGTCATAAATGTCTCCAAGGCTCATGCCACTCTATATGGGTTCATATTGACTACAGTTCTGGATAGGCTGAATATGCCTTTGAAGAAATGGGAAATGGAATCAAGCAAGGAACATTTTGGTGTTAAGACTCTGCTGGCTTGTGACTATCCAGTCAATGCCATCCCAGTTGAACCTGGTTCATCTCTGAAGATAACTATCAACAGCAAGGTTAGGGCTTTGGTTTAGGAATGTGGAACAAAGGATGATGAAATTGCTAGGCTCAAGGCTCGTGTGGCTGAATTGGAAAGTAAGAGAGATGGCCTTATAACTGAGCTAGCAAAAGAAAAGGAGAAGAGTGATGGAATGCTTCAGAATATGTTGAACCTTCTCCAATCTCAACCCTCTAGTTCCTCCAAGCCCTAGGTCTCCTAGCACTTGTCTTCTGATCTAGTCTAGTACCCCCAGTAACCCAAATTAGGGATTTTTCTTTTTTTTGCTCATGTTTTGAAAGCTTTTCTTTCTTTTTGTGGTCTGTGTGTGGAAGCATATCTCTATCAATGACAACTGTCTCTTGTTCTATGATGATTTTGATCTTAATAGTTTAAATATGTTTGTTCATTATTGATAATTGCACAATGATTTTACTTGCAGTTGTTCTAGTGGCCATGAGTACTTGCACAATTGAGCTGAGTTCTTACAGATTCTTTGATAAGTAAAAAGCACAGAGTTTGCCATCATCAAAAAAGGAAAATTTGTTGGCCCAAGAACAGGTGAAGTTTTGAAGAACGACAAATGAACTCAGTCATGGACCAGGTCCATCATGTGAAGCAAAGTAATGATCAACCTACACATGTGAGATGTACGTGAAGGAGATAAGTCCCATTGATCAAGCAGCAATATCTCCTGATCTGATCGAAAAGGTTGCATATTGGATAAGGAGAGAAAGTATCCTTATGAGAAGAGAACACAAATCCTGATAAAAGATAGGGTTGGAGTTTGTGTTGTTCAAGGACTCAACTTCAATGGAAGATCAGCAATTGACTCTCAATCAAATTCTAATTACTAACTCATTAAATAATAGTGATAGTTCTCTTTTATATGTATTGCACATACGTAGAAGTTAAACTAAATTGAGAGCAAAAGAGCAAGGCAATTTTGGAAGCAATTTATGTGAGATTCGAGTATGCACTCCTGAAGCTACTTGAACGAGATAGAAGAACCAGTTCATTGTGCTTTTTCTTATTCTAGTTCAATTGTAGTAGGTGGTTTAAATTTGTATCTTTCAACTTTCATAGAAGCATTTGTACTAGGTACTTTAAGTGTTCAAGTTATAGGCTAACTTGAAGTTGTCGCAACAGTTGAGGTTGTGTGCTACAAAGGGATTAGAGTTAATCCTTAGGTTTACAAAAAGTTTTTGTAAATGTTGTTTTGGCTCAGTGATTTGAGTGGACGTTTGGGAATATTCTACTGAGTAGTAGGTCGTGGTTTTTTCACATTTTGAGCTAGGTATTTTCCACGTAAAAATCTCTGTGTTCTTTATTTTATGTACTTTTAATTCCACAAACAGTAGTAGTTAGATCACCTAGAAGAGCCTGGTTCTACTAGATCGGAAATCTGGTACCACACAAATCACCCCCCTCTTGTGTGGTATTGACGTTTAGAACATCAAGCTAGCCTCATCTGGTCTCTCCTTTTCACTATCCTCGAGCATACTTTCAACGTTTAAGTATCTCTTTTGCTCTACTTTCATCTCCAATTCACATACAAATAATATAAACTCCATTGCACGCAAATTAAGTGTAATGTATCATTAAAGCATGTAAAATGCAAGGCACATAATGTGCAAAACCATGAATTGTAACCATACATCAATACCCCACACTTAAATATTGCTCGTCCTTGAGCAACCAAACTGCACTCATGGACACAACCTATTAAGAAATTCTCTTAACTCATTATACCAAGAATATTTAAAATAGATTAAGCACAAAGTGTGACATCCTCTCCTCAGGAATTGACCCACAAATACCATGCCTTATTCACAATTCACCTACTTACTCTAACATAGAAGTCAACAACACTACCTTTCCTTTATGAATCATGTACCCTCACCCAATCAAAGAGCTTAGTTCCACACACAATCAGTTTTAATAACGTAGAAACTCAAGATAGGAAAAATTCACTCGCTCTTAGAAATAACCTTCATATGCCCTAAATTACGCACCATAAGCTTGCCCGTACTGTAATACTCCACTAATCGAGTTCATTTAGTCTAAGATCAAATAGGACTTTCATTGGTTGTATTGTAGGTCGTTGGTCGGTTAGGATACATTTGGATATAAGTGAATGCACCTCCCTTAAACATTTTAATACAAACACTTTAACCTTCGAGCCCATACTTATGTCAAACCAAAATTCCACCTCAACTTCACTATATTTTACCCCTACTTCTTTAAGTACCAGTACATCAAAAGCCACCACCATCAGGAATTATTTTTCATACACTACATCTATTAGATATTTATTTTTTTCTTCATTCCTTTTTTCTATCCAAATGACTTTTATTGACACAACTTTTTTTCATTCATACGGGGCACCTTTCTCCTTATTTCACTTGTTCCACTAAAAAGCCAACCCACCACCCCACACTTTAATTTTTCCATAATTGATCACAATTCAAGTGCTCATAAGGTGACAAGGTTCAAATATATGGTCTATTCAAACAAAGGGGTACAACTTGTAATGTGGTTATCAAAGAAATAGGATTATAAGCTAAAATGGGTTAACTACGATGCATAACATTTAGGTGGGTAATATATATATATATATATATATATATATATATATATATATATATATATATATATATATATATTAAAAAAGAA
>MU717986.1:35252-56984 GCA_026770625.1 Nicotiana glauca
TATATATGTATATATATATATATATATATATATATATATATATATATATATATATATATATATATATATATATATATATATATATATAGATTAAAAAGGAACCGCACAAGACTGCTATTTCGCTTTGCACACACACGGGGCAAGTTCTAGACATCAAATGCAATGCACAGAATACATACAAACCTCACATAGACATGTCACATAACTCATTCAAGATTGGTTTTTATCAAAACACTCCAGTCAAAAGCAGTTAAGTAAATTTAAGAATCTACAGTTTAAGGTATTTATCCTAGAGTCAAAAATTGAGCCTAAGCATCACAACCAAAGTATTGACTATCTTCAAGGCATCTCAAAGATCAGAGATATTACTGCGATCAAATGCATCGACATGTGATTCCTACTCTTAAAAATTAAATCTACCTACACCCGGTTCAACTAAAACCCATGGAAAAGAATCGCAGCCCAAAAAAATCAAGGGGGAATTACTATACTACCTACAAAAAAAAAATTTCGGTAGTTTTCTTTAGACTTACTTCCCTCAATAAAATTGTCTAGGTGATCCATCGTCAGGAAAAGTCCAACATTTTTATGTTTTTTTCTATATTTTCTTCCTAAAAACAACTAACAACAAAAAAAACAAATTCTCAAAACAAATAACTATAAAAATTAGCTAAGAAAAATGACACTTGCTAAAATAACAAAAAAAGCTAACAACTACTAATATCTGCATGTTCCCACCCTACACGTAAATCATGCATTGTCCTCAGTGCATGCCCAATTTGACAAAAGAAAAAAAAAAGTAGGGTGAAAGGAAACTCCTTGATCAAGCAGCGTGTTCATCCTCTTACGCTCTCCACTCTTCATCATGTTCGTCCTCCCCATCATCATCATCTCTCTCACCATCTGACTGCTCTAGCTCAGCCTCAAACTGCTCATGTGTGTTGCTATCCTCATCATCGGGGATTTTGTATCCATCTTCTACCCCAACCATCTGTTGAGCATGAGCAATGAGTAGGTACCACTGCTCTAACTCAGTCCTCTCGTCAGATGTGGCCGGGAGACCCCCTAGCCGCAGCTGCAAATCCATCATCCCATAGAGATGGGCCATAAAACTATCATCACGCACATTGTGCTCATAACCTGTCAATGAAGGCATAGCAGTCTCATCTTTTAGACGGAGATTAGTGATGTCTATTTGTCGGATGGGCTGATCGATGGTGTGGTCAAACTTAGGCTCCAACCCCCTTCTGCTTTAAAAACTGAATCAAGAAGTTAGGAAATGGCATTCTATCTATTTTCTTACTCGTTCTCACTGATGACATTTGGTAGCAGATCAGATGACCCAGATTCACCATTTGCCCTATCATAAGGAAGTATAGCACACAGGTCATATCGCGGCTCACGAACATGTCATGATTGCATGGTAGGAGCCATCCATTTTTCAGTTTAAGCCACACCTAAGCCTCCGCATTTATCTTCTTCTTAGGGAACCTCTTGTGACGGTTTGTTACCTTATCCCGAACCCATGCATCCATAGAGTCGACACCACAGAGCGTGCGCCTCAACTCTCTATATGTAGTTCGGCAAATGAATTGGTCCAATGGCTCCATCAGAACATTTGGCACACCTAAAAAGTCGCATATGGCCTTGGCTGAAAAATCAATCAAACATCCACAAATTGGCACCATCTGCTCAGTGTCTTTTGGGTCAAACCCTGCATAGAATTCCCGAACTAGGTTGACATTGATGTCCCTTGTATTCTTAAAAACATATCTTAACCCCAAATCCTAGATGCCTCTCCAAACTGCTAGATACTTCGCTTCCACACTGCATTCCTGGATGGATGCTTCGGGATGGACATGTTTAAGCCTACAACACCTGTACTAATCCCTCGTATGCGGGGGTATGCTATTTACACCAAACTTCCTTTAGCCTTGGGGTTGTGTTCGCATAGAAGCTACAACTATCACGGCTTGTGCTCCACTCAGACTAGAGGTAGCTTCTCCCCATTTTCTCTTCTTAGGAGGAGGTGTAGAGGTCGCCTTTGCTTAGCTGGGGCAGTTGAAGTGGCCTTTATTTTGCCTCTGTCTTTTCTGGAGGCATCTTCATTCCTACACCAATAAGCAGTAATCAGATAAAACTGCATTACACATTACACACATAATCTTTCCCAACTTTCCAAGGTTATTCAAACTTCACCTCGTATTGTGTTAATATTAAACTCAAACAACAACACATGGGCTACCCGCGAGGCATCCCACACTTATGATTTTAATGTGGAGCACGACTATATAACACTAATATATTAATCCTAGAGACTCGGGCTCCAAAGGGGACAAGGAATGCCATTGAGGCATTATACCAAACACTTAACAAGCACAAGTGTCATGGTAGTTCTTATGGAAATGAGGGATTGCCTCATCCTCCCAAATCGATTTGGGGTTTCCGTACTACCACATGTTTTTATAATCGCAGCACCATTACTATGGGGTTCATGGGGTTTAGGAACACAAACTCAATACTACAATGAAGAACAACCACCAATAATGAAGAACAACCACCAACTCAACACTTGTACCCAACTCAAAATTACAAAGGAAACAGATCAAATCATCCCTTTGAAGCTTTTGAGAGGAGGGAGCTGCCTGAGAATTCATGATGAGTATGAAAGAATAGCAAGACTAAGCTTGACATCAATGGGGATGGGAGAGACAACTATGGCAATGTGCTGGTGAGTTTTTGTGGGTGAGAAAATCGTGCAGTATGTTTGGTTGGGAGCAAAGCTAATGAGTAGATGTGTGTTCTTGTGAATTTTCTTTTAGATCTTGATGTGTGTTTGGTTTAAGTGAGTTGAGGGTTTTTTTGTATTGTGTTCAGTGTTTAGGGCATGTAGGTGAGGCTAGGTTTGAATAAAATAATGAGAAAAAAAATTATTGCGGGTCAAAATACTTACATGGCATCGCCAGCCTAAGGCCTGGTGGACCTGGCGTTTGCCAGGCGTCGCCAGCCTAAGGCCAGCATTACTTGGCTTTACCGAGGCTTCGCCAGCCTAAGGCCTATTTGAACCTGGCGTTAACCAAGCGTCGCTAACTCTAACACTAGCTTTGCGTGGCTTTGTCCTAGCTTCGCCAGCCCCAACGCCTTGCGTACGTCAAGTTATGCTTAAACCCTGCTCGACTTGCCCAAACTCACCTACAAACTTGTTAGTACCTAAAAACAAAAGGAAAATTTCTAACTACACAAAAAATCAACTAGGAATTGGGTTGCCTCCGAACCAGCACCTTAGCTAACATCGTGACATGATGAATACAATAGTTCAATGGGTTGCCTTCCATGAAACACCTGATTTAACATCATGGCACGACGCAGGTAAGCGTATTTAAGGTACGTTCAACATTGGTGTCTCGATCAAATGAGTCTCTAACACTACCTTTGCTTTATCCATGCCTACACAATGTTTTAATATGTGCCCATTGCCTCTGAACTTACGAGAGTTATTTTCCGCAAAAATCTATGGCACCGGTGGGAAGAATTTTAACTACACAAAATGGCCCTGACCATCTTGACTTTAATTTTCCCGGAAATAACCTCAGTCTTGAATTGTATAGAAATACCCTATCTCTAGGTTTAAAACTTCGCTCAATAATATTTTTGTCATTTCTCATCATCACTCTCTCCTTGTATAATCTTGTGCAATCAAAATCGTGGTATTGAAACTCATCAACCTCATGCAACTCCGTGACTCTACTTGTTCCCGCAGCTTCAATATCATGATTCAATTTCCACAATGCCCACAAAGCTTTATGCTCCAACTCCACGTAAGTGACATGTCTTCCCAAACAGAAACATGTATGGCGACATGCCAATCGGAGTTTTTGAAATTTGTTCGATAAGACTAGAGTGCATCATCTAACTTTCTCGCCCAATCCATTCTAATAGCATTTATAGTCTTTGTCAATACACTCGTTACCTCTCTTTTCGAAGCTTCCATTTGCCCACTTGTTTGCGGATGATATGGGATGGAAACCTTGTGGTGTATATCATATTTCTCTAACAACTTAGCAAAAGCTCAATTACAAAAGTAAGTGCCTCTGTCGCTGATTATTGCCCTTGGAGTGCCAAATTGGGTGAATGTATTCTTTCTTAACAAACCAATTACGCCATTTGCATCACTTGTAGGGAGCGCTGCAGCCTCCACCTATTTGAACACATAGTCTACAGTGACGAGTATGTATTTGTTGCCATATGAGCTGACGAAAGGCCCCATGAAATTGATTCCACATACATCAAACACTTCTACATCCTGAATTGGGTTCATAGGCATCTCATGTCGGTGGGAAATATTCCTGATTCTTTGGCATTCATCACAGCCCTTCACCCATAAGTGAGCTTCTTTGAACAATGTCAGCCAGTAGAAGCCCGATTCCAAGATTTTCGCAGTTGTCCTTACTACCCCGAAATACCCACCATATGATGACGCGTGACAAGCCTGGAAAATAGAAGACTGGTCTATCTCGGGGATACATCTCTGAATCATGTTATAAATACAAATCCTGAAAAGATAAGGCTCATCCAAATAATACATACGACAATCACGAAAAAACTTTTTCTTTTGGCAGAGGAAATGTCATAAGGAACAATACTGTGCGCCAGGTAGTTTGCAATGTCTACATACCATGGCACTTCCTCAAGACTCGTGGCTAATAGTTGTTCATTTGGGAAAGTTTCCACAATCTCCTCCACCTCAACCTTCTTCTCAGCTTCTTCCAACCTAGACAAGTGATCAACTACTTGATTCTCCGTTCCTTTTCGGTCACGAATTTTCAAAATTCTTTCAACAGTAGAACCTATTGAATCAGGTGCGTCTTTGACTCCTTCTTCTCGATTAAGTAGCAGTGAGCTGCATGGTCAGTATAAACAATTACCTTCGAGCCTATCATGTATGACCTGAACTTATCAAATGCAAACACCACTGCTAGCATCTCCTTCTCGATCACTATATAATTTATTTGGGTACCACTCAGAGTTCTACGTGCATAGTATATTGGATGCATGATTTCACTGCCCAAGAACTGCTCCCACATCATAGTCACTCGCCTCACACATCAGCTCAAATGATTGCTCCCAATCAGGGGAAATTATGATAGATGTTGTTACCAGTCTCTTTTTCAATTCCTCAAATGCTGCCGTTTGGTCATCAAAAAACACAAAAGGGTGATCTTGTTCAAGCAACTTACATAAGGGGTTAGCAATTTTGGAAAAATCTTTTATAAATCTCCTATAGAACCTGAAGTGCCCAAGGAAAATTATGATTGCTTTGACGGAAGTGGGTGGTGGAAGTTTTTCGATCACATAAACACTACTGGAAAATGAGCCTATGGCAACGGAAGTTTCCGCAACGGTTGAATAACCGTTACCACAGATCCTCTATTGCAATGGTTTTAACCATTATCAAAGGTTTTAGATGCTATTAGTACACTTTAGCAAACAAACTGTTGCCATTGTATAATAACCGTTGCCGTACATTTTCCTATAGCTACGATTTCTTTAACTGTTACAATATATCTATCAATGGCAACGGGTTTTTCCAAAATATATTTATAGAAACGGTTATTGTTCCCTCCTAAATTTTTTCGCTTAGCCCGCCAAATCTAGTACTCTCTGTTTAAACCTTTTTACCTTTTTTATTTTATTTTTAATATGTAATACATAGTCAAAACCCACAATTTTTATTTATTTTCTAAATAAAAGTAGATGTGGTCTAGCTCCGGTTACGTTTTCTCCACAAATATAAACCCTTTTCACTTTTCCTTTAGTTCCGATCAAGTTTTCCCCCTGTTACTCTAATCCATCATCCCCATTTTTCCTTTTTCATTTCACTCTAGCTCCAGTCACATTTTTTCCAAATCTAAACCCTTTTCAATATTCCCTCATCTCCAATTACGTTTTCGATTTTCCCTAAATCACACTAATTCCTCAGACCCATTTTCCCCTTTTAATTTCACACATTGAAATCCCTCAAATCCAGTTGTCCAGTGAGAGATCTGGATGCAGCGGCTCGTATTATTCGGCCTGGCGTGACAACTGATGAAATTGATGCGGTGGTGCATGAGGCTACTGTTGTCACTGGTATGTTGATAGGGCTCTGATTATTTTAATCACTTTTAATAGTTGCAATTGGTTGTGGAGGGCATTCCCACCTTGTTAGATTTTATTAGATTTCAGGCTTTAGTCAAGTTTGTGTTAAAGCACAACCACTTATTTCCTCTTGACTTACACAGTCACTTTTTTCGTGCATATTACACATTTTACTTGTACTGGGCAATTCTGAAGGAATTCAAGGAGAAGTGTGGGACCCCAGATGCCAAGCTAAAGCAAGTGGCGGAATTCTATGATGGTGGAGATGCACGCCGGCCTCGTCTCTGAGGGCGGCAGCAAACTCAAGATGCTTATCAGCTACGTCGACAATCTCCCCACTAGGTTAGTTACTTGATTGTTTTTTTTTTTGCATCAATTAGTATCTAATCCGTACGTCACCAAAAAAAGAGGGGGGGGGGGGNTGCGGCTCGTATTATTTGGCCTATCATGACAACTGATGAAATTGATGCGGTGGTGCATGAGACTACTGTTGCCGTTGGTATGCTGATAGGGCTCTGATTATTTTAATCACTTCCAGTAGTTGCAATTGGTTGTGAAGGCCATTCCCACCTTGTTAGATTTTATTAGATTTCATGCTTTAGTCAAGTTTGTGTTAAAACGCAACCACTTATTTTCTCTTGACTTACACAGTCACCATTTTTGTGCATATTATACATTTTACTTGTACTGGGCAGTTCTGAAGAAATTCGAGGAGAAGTGTGGGACCCCAGATGCCAAGCTAAAGCAAGTGGCGGATGCCATGATGGTGGAGATGCACGCCGGCCTCACCTCTGAAGGCGGCAGCAAACTCCAGATACTTATCAGCTACGTCGACAATCTCCCCACTATATTAGTTACTTGATTTTTTTTGCATCAATTAGTATCTAATCCGCCAGTCACCAAAAAAAAAAGAGGGGGAGGGGGTTTGGTGGCTGGATTTGGAGTACGAGGTTAACACATCATATAAAAATTCCTTAATTAAAAAATAATTAGAATTTATGTATTTAGAAATTATACAAAACGTAGTACTGCCTATAGATCATAGTTTGTGAAAAGTGATTCGAAAAAGCATAGCTTTTTTAATGAAACGGATTGTGAAAAAGTGAGTTGTTCATAAAGACATCAATTTATTGGGAGGAATGTAGGATTATTTCTTATGGTATGCGTAATTCGAGAAATTGATTAGAAATCAAAATAATTTCTCCTGAAGCTTGGCGAATCTTTAGACAAGTAGATTCCTTTGAATATGCTCTGTTTGAAATTGTGTAAAAGGTTTTCCCTTTATGATTTTATATTAATGCTTAACTTTTGAAGTTATGCTATGTAGATATCAATTCCCTAAATTTGCATTGCAACATTCACAAGATCCTTGTTGTTCTTGTTTCTTTCTTACTTTACATATTCAATGTGCTACTAAGCTACTTAATCTAGAACAATGTTCAGAAAGCTAAGTTTCATACATCAGAAGGTGCAGCGTGTAGTTTGGTACTCCAGTGCTCATGACCTTGTTTTGGTCGTATTCGCGAGTCAATTTCGTGTCAAATGAATTCTCTTATGAACATGTGGTCAACGTAAATTTCTTTATGAGGCTATGATCAATGCATTGCAGCTTCATCCCCCTCCTCTTTTAGTACATCTAATGTTTATAAGGAATAACTTTCAGCATTGCTTGCAGTGAGGAGTGTTTTAATTATATTCTATATAATGGCTACTATGTCCTCGGTAAAAGGAAACTATATTAATGTTTGTTTCATTGATAAATTTTGTTTTAGTGATGAAGAAGGAGTCTTTTATGCGTTGGATCTTGGTGGAATAAATTTTCGAGTATTACAGGTACAATTGGGGGGAAAAGATGGTGGTATTGTCCATCAAGAATTTTCATAGGCAATCAATTCCTCCAAATTTGATGGTTGGGACTTCAGAAGTAAGTATTTTGAACTCTCAATTTTTCAATCAATTCCTCTAAATTTCAGGCACTTTTTGACTATATTGCGGCAGAACTTGCAAAATTTGTTGCCGAAGAAGAAGAAAAATTTCATCAACCTCCTGGTAACTAGAGGGAACTCGATTTCTATAACAACTAAGGTTATTTATTATAATTGTATGGTCAGATTAAATTTTTTCTTATTAGATTTTATGAAATGAAAAAAGAAGCTCTCATAGTTACTGGGTGACAGGTTGGACAAGATGTTGTTGTAGAACTGACAAAAGCCATGCAAAGAAAAGGAGTTGATATGAGGGAGTCGGTGCTGGTAAGTTTGCTTAATGCCGCTCAGTAATATCATTCAGTTTGAAGGTTGTTTTTAAAAATAAATCTTATGTATAGTACCTTGCTTAGTTGTAAAAATTTGATTTTGAGTTACTTGTTGATGAAAGGTGAATGATATTGTTGGAAAATTGGCTGGTGGTCGATTCTCCAATAAGGATCTATCTATTGCTGTGATATTAGGTACTGGGACAAATGCAGCATATGTGGAACGGGCTCAGGCAATTCCCAAATAGCATGGTCCTCTGCCTAAATCTGGAGAAATGGTTCGGAAACTTTAAAGACTATTGATCTTCTTGGTCTCCCTTCCACTTGTTTGGTATTCACCATTGAATAGTTGTTGAGAGCCTTCTATCTTACTTTGTAGGTTATCAACATGGAATGGGGTAACTTTAGGTCCTTCCATCTTCCTCTGATAGAGTACGATCATGCAATGGATACAGATAGTTTAAATCCTGGTGAACAGGCAATTATTTATTGTTTGTTCAATTAGGCTTAGTATAAATGGTGAACCGGTAATTATTTATCTATTTGTGTGACGACTCGGCCGGTCGTCTTAAAGAATTAGCACCCTGATCTCCTATTAACTACTTCCCTTAAGTTTATTTCTGCTATTTTGGTTTGCCGGGACATTCGGTGTTGGGTTTTGGAGAGTTTTGGGACACTTAGTCCCTAAATAAGAGCTTAAGTGTTAAAAAGTGGTCCGTAGTCGGAACAGTATGAAGACGACCTCGGAATGGAAATTCGATGATTTTGTTAGCTCTGTTAGGCTACATCAGGGTTGGGAGCATGTTTGGTATGTATTTTAGAAGTCCGTAGCTCATTTAGAATTGAAATGCCGAAGTTTGAAGTTTTGAAGTTTCCGGTCCGATAGTGAGTTTTTGATCCGAGGGCCGTAATGGAATTTTGGAAGTTTTAGTAGCTCCATTATGTCATTTGGGACGTGTGTGCAAAATTTTACGTCATTCGGACCAGGTTTGGTTAGGTTTTTGATTGAGTTCCCGAGGGCCTTGGGATGAATTTGGATGGTTGACGGAAGGTTTTTTTGAAGTTGAAGAATTTATGAAGAATGCTGGTACCTGTCATAACCACACCTGCGGTTTGGGTTACGCAGGTGCGGAGCCGCAGAAGCGGCCTATCCATCGCAAGAGTGGGATTTGAGTGTTTCTTCAGTTTCTGCAGGTGCAGAAGTTTAACCGCAGAAGCGGTTACGCACCTTCGAGATAATAGTCGCACATGCGGCCCTTGGGTTTCGTTTGAAACCGCAGAAGCAGTAAGAAATTTGCATAAGCGGTACCGCATAAGCGGTTATGGAACCACAGAAGCGAGCGTCGTTGGTTTTAGTGAAAGTTTCAAAAGAGGCCCATTTTTCGCATAAGCGGGACCGCAGAAGCGGTCCCTTGCCCGCATAAGTGGAAATGCCTATGCAGATATAGAAATTTCGAGGGTTAGATTTCATAAGTTAGAAAAATCAAATTGAGCTCGGGGAAGGGAGATTTTCATAGGATTTTGTAGAGAAGACTATTGGGTAACGTTTCTTTAATCCCTTCTAGTTATATTTCATCATTTTGTAGTTAAATCCATCGTTAAAATTCGAATTTGGGATCAAAAGTTGGAAAAATTGGGTGAAACTTCATAGGCTAAACTATTGGGTTTTTGAGTGGGTGTTTGACCTCCGATTTGGGAGAATTTTATATATGGTTAGACTCGTGAAAGTACGAGGGTTCTAAAAATGTGAAAATTAATTGATTTCGAGGCATTGTCCTGAAGGGCATTTTGGTCATTTTACCTAATTTCACGTCGTAGCTTTGAATTTAATAGAAAAACTAGTTGTTTGCGATGTTATTTACAATGTGCAATTGAATTGAATAGATTTGGGCCATTTGGAGTTGGATACTCATGGCAAAGGCGTGATTTCTAGTTGATTTTGGAGCCGATTCGAGGTAAGTGGCTTGTCTAACCTTGTGTGGGGGACCTTTCTCCTTAGGATTTGTTATTTGGTATCTGAGTGCCCTGTACGTGAGGTGACGAGCGCGTACTTGAGCCGGTTGTTGAAAATACTGATTTTACTTAAGACATTTAGATTGAGTTTCTTTCATATTTGCTTTACCCTACCTGTAATTATAACTTATGCTAGATTAGAGAAGCATGTTTAGTTGATTTAACATGCCTAATTACTTAAGTTGCCTTGACTGTACTACGTGAAGCATCCTAGGCTAGTACTATCTGTTGCTTGTCTTTTGTACTTCATTACTTGGTATCTTCTGGTTGTGATTACGCATTTATATTGGGACTACGGATGTGGGATTCCAGTAGCTCCCCCCCTGTTTGTTTACTTTGGGACTACGGGTTCGATTCCCGGTAGATCCACCTACACTTCTACTTTGGGACTGCGGGTTAGATTCCTGATAGATCCCCCCGCACATTGATAGTTGGACTACGGGACGGTATCCCGGGAGATCCTTCAGATTGGCACATGAGTTGAACTACGGGACGATATCCCGGGAGATCCACTGGACAGTCGAGAAAAGGGCTATAGGACGGTATCCTGGGAGACCCTCATTGTTATCATTGGTATTGAGTTGTATTTACTCTGTTCTTGTGTAGTTGTTATTGCCTCGTTGATCTGTCTTATCTTACTGCTGTACTCATTATTTCTGTCTGATTTTTCATACTGTTAATTATTATTATATTTTGCCTCAGCAGGGCCCTGACCTTCCTCCTTACTACCCAATCGAGGTTAGACTTGGTACTTACTGAGTACCATTGTGGTGTACTCGTGCCGTTTTTGTGCTTGTTTTTCTTCATGTGCATATCATCCAAGTACCTCTACTCAGGCGCACTATCCTTGAGGCGAGGGATACACGGAGAATTCGAGGTATATCTGCTGCGTCCGCAGACCAGGAGTCTCTATTATTTTCTAGCTTTAGTATTTAGTTTATTCCTTTTCTCCCAGTTGTTTAGATATTCTGGAGTTAGAGCAATGTACTATGTTTCTGTTAGCCTGTGGTTCCCATGAGTTTCCAGGTTTTGGAATTGAGTTGTAGACTTCTGCATTCTGTTTGAGTTGTATAGGCCGGGCGGCCTTATATACAGTTATTATTTTACTATGTTTAGCTTTATTTAATCATTTTGCAAGTTAAGTTGTTATTTTCGCATTGTTAGGCTTACCTAGTTGTAGGAACTAGGTGCCATCATGACATGTTCATGGAGGATGAACTGGGGTCGTGACAAGTTGGTATCAGAGCTCTAGGTTCATAGGAGTCACGGAACACAGGCCAATTTATTAGAGTCTCGTTGATCGGTACGGAGACGTCTATACTTATCTACGAGAGGCTATGTAACTGTTTAGGAAAATTTTCATTTCATTTGAATTCCTTATCGTGTGATTCTTTTGACATTAGTTCTAAAATTCTGTCTTCTTGTCTCTCACAGATGGTGAGGACACGTGCTACTCGAGATGATCAGGCACCCGCGCCCCCTACTTCAGCCGTCAGAGGCCGAGGCTAGGGTAGAGGTCGAGGACGCGCACGTGGTGCAGCCAGAGCACCTGTGTGAGTTGCCTCAGAGGTACCACCAGCAGATCCAGCCGGAGCCCAGGCACCTGGCGCACCTACTACTGCCACTACTACTCCAGCTCCAAGAGACTTTGGCTCAGTTCATGAGCACATACACCACCTTAGCTCAAGCAGAGTTGCTTCCCCTTGCTGCAGCCACATCCCAGGCCGGGGGAGGAGCATAGACTCCCGCCGTCCACACTCCTGAGTAGTGAGTATAGGTTGAGCAGGCTCCCGAGATTATTCTCGTACCGCCTGCAGAGCTAGTTCAGCCCGAAGATGGGTCAGCTACTTCAGAGGATGAGCAGCGGAGACTTGAGAGGTTCAAGAAGTATGATCCCCAATGTTCAGTGGATTAGCATCAGACGATGCCTTGGGATTTCTAGAGGAGTGTCACCGTATTCTTCGCACTATGGGCATAGTGAAGTCGAGTGGGGTTTTTTTCACTATTTTTCAGCTTCGGGGAGCCACCTATGATTGGTGGCGCACTTATGAGATAGATAGTCCAGTCGAGGCTGCTTTACTGACTTGGACCCAGTTCCCATATATGTTTATGAGAGAGTTTGTTCCCCAGAGTCTCAGGGATGCATTGCGTGCAGAGTTTGAGCATTTGCGCAAGGGTGCTATGACTGTTTCGGAGAATGCTCTCCGTTATACCAGGTTGGCCAGGCATGCACCGGCTTTGGTTGCTACAGTTCGGGAGAGAGTTCGTAGGTTCATTGAGGGTCTTATCCCACCCATCAGATCTAGCATGGCTCGAGAGTTGGAGATGGACATTCCTTATCAACAGGTAGTGAGCATTGCTAGGAGGATTGTGGGTATACTCGCCAGGGAGCAAGGGGAGAGGGAGGCCAAGAGGTCTCGAGAGTCGGGTCACTACTCTGGTGCCCGTACCCCATCAGCAGGTCGTTATGGTAGAGTTTATGCAGGTCGCCCTATTCATTTAGCTCTTCCAGCAGCCGGCAGTGTTCCAGCTCCACCTACACCTTAGGAGCCTTACTATGCACCTCCAGTTTCTAGTGCGCCTCCTGCGTAGGGTACTTCTAGGGGTCAGTCCATCAAACCTGGACCTAGTCAGTCACAGCCACCGTATCCTCCCAGAGCTTGTTTCGAGTGTGGCGATACATGCCACATGGTTAAAGACTGCCCCGAATTTGGTAGGGGTGCATCTTTACAGACTGCTCAGTCACAACGTGCTCCTCAAAGTTCTCAGGCCATGATCACAACTCCAGCTACTACCCCATCTACCCAGGCGGTTAGGGGTGGAGGTCGGGGAGATAGAGGTTGCCCTCGTGAGAGGGGCTGGGCCAGATATTATGCTATTCCTGCTCGTACTGAGGTTGTTCCCTCCGACTCCCTCATTACAGGTATTATACTGGTTTGTCACAGAGAGGCATCAGTTCTATTTGATCCAGGCTCTACTTATTCTTATGTGTCTTCTTACTTTGCTCCATATTTAGGCGTGCCTCGGGATTCTGTGAGTGCCCCCGTTTATGTTTCTACTCCTGTGGGAGATTCTCTTATTGTGGACCGTGTTTATAGGTCATGTTTGGTTACTATTCATGTTTTTGAGACTATAGCGAATTTATTATTACTCGGTATGGTGGATTTTGACATTATTTTGGGCATGGACTAGTTTTCACCCCATTATGTTATTCTTAATTGTCATGCCAAGACCGTGACACTGGCTATGTCAGGTATGCCGCGTATTGAGTGGAGTGGTACCGTAGATCACACTCCCAGTAGAGTTATCTCTTTTCTTAAAGCTCAGCGTATGGTTGAGAAAGGGTGTGCCGCGTATTTAGCTTATGTGAGAGATGTCAGTGTTGATACCCCTTTTGTTGATTCAGTTCCAGTGGTACGGAATTATCCCGATGTGTTCCCAGCTGATCTTCCGGGCATGCCGCCCGATAGAGACATTGATTTTGGCATTGATCTTCTACTGGGCACTCAGCTCATTTCCATTCCTCCGTATCGCATGGCTCCTCCTGAGTTGAAGGAGTTGAAGGATCAGTTGCAGGAATTGCTTGGTAAGGGTTTTATTCGGCCCAGTATTTCACCGTGGGGTGCTCCTGTCTTGTTTGTGAAGAAGAAGGATGGTTCTATGCATATGTGTATTGATTATCACTAGTTGAACAAGGTTACAGTGAAGAACCATTATCCTTTGCCTCGTATTGATGATCTGTTTGACTAGCTTTAGGGCACACAGGTGTTCTCTAAGATTGACTTGCGCTCAGGTTACCATCAGTTGAAGATTCGGGAGCTAGATATCTCGAAGACTGCCTTCAGGACTCGATATGGTCATTACGAGTTCTTTGTTATGTCATTTGGGCTGACCAATGCCCCAGCAGCTTTCATGCATTTAAAGTACAGTGTATTCAGGCCATATCTTGACTCATTCGTTATTGTTTTTATTGGTGATATTCTGGTGTATCCCCAGATTCGGGAAGATCATGAGAAGCACCTGAGGACCGTGCTTCAGACCTTGAGGGAGAAGAAGTTATATGCAAAGTTCTCAAAATGTGAGTTTTGGCTGAGTTTTATGGCATTCTTAGGCCACGTGATTTCAAGTGAGGGTATTCGGGTGGATCCGAAGAAGGTAGAGGCCGTGCAGAGTTGCCTAGGCCGTCCTCAGCTACAGAAATTCGCATTTTCTTTAGTTTGGCAGGCTACTACCATCACTTCATGGAGGGATTCTCATCGATTGTGGCCCCTATGACTAGATTGACTCAGAAGGGTGCCCCATTTCAGTAGACAAAGGAGTGCGAGGCGAGCTTTCATAAGCTCAAGACAACTTTGACTACAGCCCCAATTTTGATGTTGCCTAGCGGTTCGGGGTCTTATACTGTCTATTGTGATGCCTCGAGAGTTGGCCTTGGAGCGGTACTGATGCAGGACGATAGGGTGATTGCCTACGCGTCCAGACAGTTGAAGATACATGAGAAGAACTACCCTGTCCACGACCTTGATTTAGCTGCCATTGTTCATGCCTTGAAGATCTGGCGTCATTATTTGTACGGTGTGCCTTGTGAGATCTACACCGACCATCGGAGCTTGCAGCACTTACTCAAGCAAAAGGATCTTAATATGCGTCAGAGGAGGTGGTTAGGTTGCTGAAGGATTATGACATTACTATTCTGTATCACCCTGGCAAGGCCAATGTGGTGGCAGATGCCTTGAGTCGCAGGGCGGAGAGTTTCGTTAGTTTGGCATATCTACCAGCTTCAGAGAGGCCTATGGCGATGGATGTTCAGGCCTTAGCCATCCAGTTTGTGAGATTGGATCTTTTGGAGCCCAGTCGGGCTCTAGCCTGTATGGTTTCTCGATCTTCCCTATTTGATTGTATCCGGGAGCGGCAATATGATGACCCTCATTTGGTTGTCCTTCAGGACAAGGTACAGCGTGGAGATACTAGATATGTGACCATTGGAGATGACGGGGTATTGAGGATGCAGGGCCGAATTTGTGTGCCCAATATTTATGGTCTTCGAGAGTTGATTCTAGCAGAGGCCCATAGTTAGCGGTATTCCATCCATCCAGGAGCCACGAAGATGTATCAGGATTTGAAGCAGCACTATTGGTGGAGGCGGATGAATACAGATATAGCTGGTTATGTGTCTACATGCCTCAACTGCCAGCAGGTGAAGTATGAGCACCAGCGCTCGGGTGGGTTGCCTCAGCAGATAGAGATTCCAGAGTGGAAATGGGAGCGCATCACCATGGATTTTATATCGAGACTCCCACAGACCTTGATGAAGTTTGATGCCAATTGGTTCATTATGGATCGGCTGACCAAGTCCGCGCATTTCATTCTTATGTGTACCACTTATTCATCGGAGCGGTTGGCGGAGATTTATATCCGGGATATCATCCGTCGGCATGGTATTCTAGTTTCTATTATTTCAGACAGAGGTACCCAGTTTACATCGCAGTTTTAGAGAGTCGTTCAGTAGTAGTTAGGCACTTGGGTGGAGTTGAGCACAGCATTTCACCCCCAGACGGACGGACAGTCCGAGCGCACTATTCAGATTCTTGAGAATATGCTCCGTGTGTGTGTGATCGAGTTGGGAGGGTCTTGGAATCATTTCCTGTCATTGGTGGAGTTTGCTTACAACAACAGTTATCAATCCAGTATTCAGATGGCGCCGTATGAGGCTTTATATGGTAGGAGGTGCAGATCTCCGGTGCGTTGGTTCGAGCCGGGCGAGGCCAGGCTATTGGGCACAGAGTTGGTTCCAGATGTGTTGGAAAAGGTTAAGATGATTTAGGATAGACTCCATACAACCCAGTCCAAATAGAAGAGTTGCACGGACAAGAAGTTTCGTGATATTTCATATATGGCTGATGAACGGGTTCTGCTTCGGGTTTTGCCTATGAAAGGCGTCATGAGGTTTGAGAAGAAAGGAAAGTTGAGTCCGAGGTTTATTAGCCCTTTTGAGATCTTGAGGAGAGTTGGGGAGGTTGCCTATGAGCTTGCCTTACCTCCCAGTTTGGCCGGAGTCCATCCGGTATTTCATGTTTCGATGCTCCGAAGGTATCACGGTGACCCGTCGTACGTGTTGGATTTTAGTTCAGTCCAGTTGGACAAGGATCTATCCTATGTTGAGGAGCTAGTGGCTATATTGGACAGGCAGATCAGAAAGTTGAGGTCGAAGAATATAGTTTCAGTGAAGGTTCAGAGGCGGGGTCAGCCGGCCGAGGAGGCGACTTGGGAGGCCAAGCAGGATATGCGCAGCAGTTACCCTCATCTTTTCACTACTTCAGGTATGTTCTTTATGCTCATTTGAGGACGAACGAATGTTTAAGTGTAGGAGGAAGTGACGACCCGGCCGGTCGTCTTAAAGAATTAGCGTTCTGATCCCCTATTAATTGCTTCCCCTAAGTTCATTTCTGCTATTTTGGTTTGCGACATTCAGTGTTGGGTTTTGGAGAATTTTGGGACACTTAGTCCCTAAATGAGAGCTTAAGTGTTGAAAAGTAGTCTGTAGTTGGAACAGTGTGAAGATGACCTTAGAATGGAAATCCGATGATTCTGTTAGCTCTGTTAGCTGATTTCGGGGTTGGGAGCGTGTTCGGTATGTATTTTGGAAGTCCGTATCTCATTTAGGATTGAAATGCCGAAGTTTGAATTTTTGAAATTTTCGGTCCGATAGTGAGATTTTGATCCGAGGGTCATATTGGAATTCCGGAAGTTGTAGTAGCTCCATCATGTCATTTGGGACGTGTGTGCAAAATTTCAGGTCATTCGGACAAGGTTTGGTTAGGTTTTTGATCGAAAGCGTGTTTTGTTAGAATTTGAAATTCTTAGGCTTAAATCATTGACTAATTTGGGTTTCCGGTGTTGTTTAAGGTGTTTTAAGGATTGCTACAAGTTTGAATAGGATATTAGGAGCTATTGGTGCTTTTGGTTGAGGTCCCGGGGGCCTCGGGATGAATTCGGATGGTTTACGGAAGGTTTTTTTAAAGTTGAAGAATTTCTGAAGACTGCTGGTACCTGTCATAATCGCACCTGCGGTTTGGGTTCCGCAGATGCGGCCCTTGGGTTTCGTTTGAAACCGCAGAAGCGGTAAGAAATCCTTATAAGTGGTTATGGAACTGCAGAAGCGAACATCGTTTGTTTTAGTGAAAGTCCAAGAAGCGGCCCGTTTTTCGCATAAGCGGGACCGCAGAAGCGGTCCCTTGCCCGCAGAAGCGAAAATGCCTGTGCAGATATAGAAATTTCGAGGGTTAGATTTCATAAGTTAGAAAAATCAAATTGAGCTCGGGGAAGGGCGATTTTCATAGGATTTTGAAGAGAAGACTATTGGGTAACGTTTATTTAATTCCTTCTAGTTATATTTCATCATTTTGTAGTTAAATCCATTATTAAAATTCGAATTTGGGATCAAAAGTTGGAAAAATTGGGTGAAACTTCATAGGCTAAACTATTGGGTTTTTGAGTGGGTGTTTGACCTCCCATTTGGGAGAATTTTATATGGTTAGACTCGTGAGATTACGAGGGTTATGAAAATGTAAAAATTATTCGATTCCGAGGTGTTCGCCTAAAGGGCATTTTTGTCATTTTACCTAATTTCATGTCGTAGCTTTGAACTTAATAGTAAAACCAGTTGTTTGCGATGTTATTTACAATGTGTAATTGAATTGAATATATTTGGGCCATTTGAAGTCGGATACACGCGGCAAAGGCGTGATTTCTAGTTGATTTTTGAGCCGATTCGAGGTAATTGGCTTGTCTAACCTTGTGTGAGGACCTTTCCCCTTAGGATTTGTTATTTGGTATCTGAGTGCCCTGTACGTGAGGTGAGGAGCGCGTACTTGAGCCAATTATTGAAAATCCTTATTTATTTAAGACATTTAGATTGAGTTTCTTTCATATTTGCTTTACCCTACCTGTAATTATAACTTGTGCTAGATTAGAGAAGCATGTTTAGTTGATTTAACCTGCCTAATTGCTTAAGTTGTCTTGACTGTACTACGTGAATCATGCTAGGCTAGTACTATCTGTTGCTTGTGTTTTCTACTTTATTACTTGGTATCTTCTGGGTGTTATTGCGCATTTATATTGGGATTACAGATGTGGGATTCTGGTAGCTCCCCTTCCCCCCCCCCCTTGTTTGTTTATTTTGGGACTACGGGTTCGATTCCCGGTAGATCCCCCTACACTTTTACTTCGGGACTGCGGGTTAGATTCCTGATAGATCCCCCTGCACATTGATGGTTGAACTACGGGATGGTATCCTGGGAGATCCTTCGGATTGGCACATGACTTTGACTACGGGACGGTATCCCGGGAGATCCACTGGACAATTGAGAAAAGGGCTACAGGACGGTATCCTGGGAGACCCTCATTGTTATCATTGGTATTGAGCTGTATTTACTTTGTGTTTACTCTGTTCTTGTGTAGTTGTTATTGCCTCGTTGACCTGTCTTATCTTACTCATGTACTCATTATTTCTATCGATTTTTCATACTGTTAATTATTATTATATTTTGCCTCAGTAGGGCCCTGACCTTCCTTATCACTACCCAACCAAGGTTAGACTTGGCACTTACTGAGTACCGTTGTAGTGTACTCGTGCCCTTTCTGCGCATGTTTTTCTTCATGTGCAGATCATTCAGGTACCTGTACTCAGGCGCACTATCCTTGAGGCGAGGGGATACACGAAGACTTCGAGATATATTTGCCACGTCCGCAAACCAGTAGTCTCTATTCTGTTCCAGCTTTAGTATTTATTTTATTCATTTTCTCCCAGGTGTTTAGATTTTCCGGAGTTAGAGCAGCATACTATGTTTCTGTTAGCATGTGGTTCCCGTGAATTTCTGGGTTTGGGGATTGAGTTGTAGACTTTCGCATTATGTTTGAGTTGTATAGGCCGGGCGGCCTTATATGCAGTTAATATTTTAATATGTTTAGCTTTATTTAATTATTCCGCAAGTTAAGTTGTTATTGCCGCATTGTTAGGCTTACCTAGTTGTTGGAACTAGGTGCCATCACGACATGTTCATGGAGGGTGAACTGGGGTCGTGACAATTTGTTTATTTTTGGTTCACTTAGGCTAAGCTCGCTTATGAAATTAGCTTGATAAACCTGGGGGTCTATCTATTTATCCTAACAGATATTTGAGAAGATATGCTCCGGCATGTACTTGGGAGAAATTTTACGCAGAGTTCTACTCAGAATGGCTGAAGAAGCTGCCATTTTCGGTGATGAGGTCCCCCCAAAACTCAAGAATCAATTCATATTGAGGTATTTCTTACTAACTATAGAGTTATTACTAATTTTTTTGTGCAAAACACATGAATTTTGCTTGTTTTCTTCTGTTGTTGTCCTAGTTTGTCAGTTGATCAAGCTTGAGTATGATTCATGCATTAATGAGTTTTCATTGTTTTTTTGGTACTCCACACAGTTGTTTTGGGGCCATAGACACTCGTAATTATTATCAAGTTTAAATTGTATATTTTCAACTTGCTTGCAAACGCGTTTCATCTCTCTACCAATTAATGAACATTACTTATTCTTCTCTTGAAATTAAATAAAAAATTGCATGCAATATCTAAATTTTAATATGCTAGTACTGGATACTGACGGGTACAATAGAAACATGATAGAGCTAAAAATTGATGAAGCATGCTAATTGATCGATAAATTTTCTGAAAAAGTATGCTTATATTCAAATGATATTTTAGAATCCATGAACTCCAAATAACGAATTTTTTGAAAAAAGAAACAAGAAAAGAAAAGAGTACTAGCAATGAAACGGATTTATTATTTTCTTGTTTCTTTGTATTCGAGAATGTGCTCTCATAACAGTTTAAAGAAATGGCAGGACACCTGAAATGTCTGTTATGCATCATGACACATCTTCTGATTTGAGAGTGGTTGGCGACAAGTTGAAGGATATCTTAGAGGTATTAGCTCTTTGCCATAACCAATACCTCTTAAGGAAAAAAGAAAGAGAATGAAAATGAAGGCCTTTTGGTTCATTTCACTTATTATTCCTCTTCTTAGTTTCTCTCATTTTCAATTAATGTTGTGTGGCTTAGTATTCCTTCTAAAATTATTTTCATGGTATCATTTCTTTTGTCATATCGCTTTGGAGCAAAGAGAAATTGTTTTGGTTAGGACTTAATTTTTCAGTAGTGTTCCTACATAAGACAAAACAAAGAATAGTTTGTTTATCACCATTGAATTATCACTTTTTCCCCAAGTCATGCTGCACGTAGGTACTTTATCTTGTAAATGTTCTTTATGAAATGTTATGCAAGTTCTAGAATTTACTTAAAGATGGAATTCTGTCAGCTTGTTGCAGGGCAGTCAATGAAGTTATCTTCCATGGGATTCCAGATGCAAGGTTAGTGTTCCATTAAGAACTGGACTAGTTCTCATTTGTATTTCATATAGGTCTCCTGCCCACTTTATTTTTCTGATAAAAAATTATTTAGGCTGTGTGTCATTTGTCACTTCTAATTGTTTCAAGAAATTAGAGGATGGTGATGTTGTAAATGTTGATGTTACTGTATATTACAAAGGGGTTCATGGTAAACTATTTTTTCTATTGATCTATTTGATAATGTTTTCACTTCTTGCAGATTTGATATTTAACTAGTGCATTGTTGATTATGCAAGTGATCTGAATGAAACCTTCTTTGTTGGTAATGTTGATGAAGCATTTCAACGGTTAGTCTAGTGCACATATGAGTGTTTGGAGAAAGCAATATCAATTGGTAGGTTGCATTATTGTATGTCATGCCTTGGATACTTGATATATCATAGGCTTTACCGTTCCACGAACATCAAACTTAGTGCCTTTGATTCCTGACTTGTGTCTTTATTGTTTCAGGTTTATGAGCTGGTAGGTCTAACTGAACTCTATTATGCCAGTAGCCATGGTATGGACATCACGCTGCCAGTCAAAAATATATCGTCTACTATTATTTAGTCTAGACATTCCAGAGTCTTTTTCTTTTTGGACCAATTTATTTAGTCTAGGCATTCCAGATGAAAGGTAATGACTTTATTTATCCTCTTTTGTAGGTGTAGTAGATCAAAAAATAGAAGATGAAGGCAATGAAGATCCAGACCCTATTGAAGATGAATTTTGAATAACTATAGATGAATGTTCTAGGAATCTTTTGTTGTCAACATTTTGAAACTTACTATCTTGAAATGTATTAAACTTATGCACTTGGGGTAGAATATTTACTTTTATGGATATTATTAGTTTGTTGGACGGGTTATATTATTAATAGTTTCATTTTGTGATTTATTTA
>MU717986.1:58269-71361 GCA_026770625.1 Nicotiana glauca
TATATATATATATATATATATATATATATATATATATATATATATATATATATATATATATATTTATATATATGAGCTATATTTCTGTTTTAAATGAATTGTTACAATAGCCTACCAGAACCATTGCAATAGGACACAAATGGCGTTCCATTAGAATGTCAATCGTTCCAATAGATCCTGTAAGCTGTTCCAAAATGCCCTCTAAACCGTTCCAATAGGTATTTAAAACCATAGCAATACAAAAATAACCGTTACAAAATCCATAAATAACCGTAACAATAGCTTATGAAAGTATTGCATTAGATAATATGATCCGTTGCATGCACATTATAGTAACGGTTTTAAACCGTTCCAATAGAGAAAGGAAAACCCGTTGCGATAGGCGTCTCTATAGCAACGGAGATCAAAACCATTCCAAGAACCGTTCCAATAGCTCTATTGGAACGCGAGCGGATGTGACGGTCTGTAAACCGTTCCAATATCGCTATGGCAACGGTTTATCTACCTATTGGAACAGTTTTCCATGCGTTACCATAGACCAATTTTTCAGTAGTGAAACCTTTGCACAATCTACCTCAATACCTTTACTCGACACTAGGTTCCCCAAGACCATACCTTCCTATACCATGAAATGGCACTTTTCCCAGTTGAGTACCAAATTCGTCACGATACACCTCTTCAATACTCTTCTCAAGTTCATAAGGCAATCATCAAATGAGTTCCCCACCACTAAGAAGTCATCCATGAAAACCTCATTTATTTTATCTACTATATCCGTGAATATGGTCATCATGCACCATTGGAATGTGGAAGGTGCGTTGCATAGGCCAAATGGCATTCTTCGAAAATCATAGAATCCATAACAGTAGGTGAACGATGTTTTCTCTCTGTCCTCCGTGGCAATAGAGATCTGATTATACCCTGAGTACCCATCCAGAAGCAGAGCTGGGACCTCCTTGCCAATATATCAAGCATCTAATCAATGAATGGCAGTGGGAAACAGTTTCCGGGTACCCAAGTTCAACTTCCTGTAATTCATACAGATTCGCCAACCTGTGACTGTTCGTGTAGAGATAAATTTGTTCTTCTCATTTTTTCACTATCGTCATACCGTCCTTTATTGTCAGACATAGAACCGGGCTGACCCAGTTTCTATCAGAGATGGGGAATATGATTCTCGCGTCTAACCACTTGATCACTTCGTTCTTCACCACTTCTTACATGTCGGGGTTCAGCCTTTTTTGACGTTCTCTGGAAAGTTTGTGCCATCTTCCAGCAAAATCTTATGCATACAAAAGGCCGAGTTGATACCCTTAATATCTGCAATGTTCTAACCAATTACAGTCTTCCACTTCGTCAGTACTTGCAAAAGTTGTTCTACCTGCACATCTAATAAACTAGCTGGAGGATTTTTTCTTTCCTCTATGTGCAAAGGTTCAAATTCGATCTCCCTTCTCTAAAAACCTTGGCCTTCAAGAAAAAGTACCTACTCCACCAAGTCCTCTCCATTTGCTTCATTTATGTTCATGAGATAGGCTGCTAAAGGGTCTTTAGGGTTCAATATCTCATCTTCCTCCTCCAGAATTACATCCACAACATCTATTAGAGAGTATTTAGCAAATTCACTTGGTGGTCGCATAGATATGTGCACGTTGAGTGTTATCTCTTCATCATTTAATCTCATTTTGAGCTCTGTGGTTTCACAGTCAATTAAAGCTCTCCCAGTGGCCAAGAATGGTCTTCCAACAATTATGGGAATATCCTCATCAACCCGGCAGTCTAGAATGACAAAATTTGCTTGGAACACAAATTTCTCAACCTATACTAATACATCATCAAGAATGCTAGAGGGCCTCTTCAATTTCCAGTCAGCCAGCTGTAATAATATGGATGTGGGTCTAGCTCTTCCAATGCCTAATCTTTTGCAGATAGCCAGGGGCATTAGGTTTATGATTGCCCCAAATCATAAAGGGCCATAGCAAACACACAGTTTCCTATTGTGCATGGAAATGTGGAACTCCCTAGGTCAGACAACTTCTCAGCTATGGGTCTCGTCACAACAACATGGCAAGTCTGAGTCAGTGTAACCGTTGCCAAGTCTTGAAAGTCGAACTTACGAGACATAAAGTCCTTACATCATTTTTACGTAACTAGGCATCTCCTTTAAGGCATCAATCAATGGAATGTTAACCTGAATTTGCTTCAACATCTCCAAGAATTTCTTATACTGCCCATCTTTCTGATACTTGGCCAGTCTCTGTGGAAATGGTGTCGGAGGTCGCTTCTTCTCTGTCATTTGATTTTTGTCTTGCTCAAGCACTGCTTCTACTTTCGTTTCTTATGCTACCTTAGTCTCTTTTGCAACCTCTTTTTCTTTGCTAGCGTTCTCTTGTGCATGTTGTACCGTCACTTTAGTTAACTCTGTTGATTAATCTATCTCAATGGGTACTGGCACAAGTGTTTCAGTAGGTCTGTTTTCACGAGCCATTTGTTGCTGCAGATCTAGGACTCTACCATTTCGTAGACTCACTGCCATAAGTTGTTTAGAGCCCTGCTCTTTTGGATTAATTTGTGTGTCTGCAAGTAACGTCCCTTGGGGA
The DNA here is from genome assembly GCA_026770625.1 of Nicotiana glauca. Classification (NCBI taxonomy): domain Eukaryota; kingdom Viridiplantae; phylum Streptophyta; class Magnoliopsida; order Solanales; family Solanaceae; genus Nicotiana; species Nicotiana glauca. The sequence goes on from MU717986.1 coordinate 60,870, forward strand.
TGATTTTTTAAAGCTATTGAAATCTGTCCTAATTGCACCTCAATACCCTTTATCGTTGATTCATGTGAATCTACTTTCTCTATTAATTTTACCTTGGTCGCTATCAGTTATTGCAGCATTCTGTTGTTGTTATTCAACATTCCATCGGGTTTAGCAAACCCATCATATTGTCTCACAATATGTTGTTGTTGAGGTTGTTGATAATCTAGTTGTTGATTTTGCTGGTTATAACCATGTTGACTTTGGTAAGGCACCACTTGACTCTGTGGTCGCATAGCCCCAAGATTTTTGTTGTTGTACTCCTACTGAGCTGGTATATATTGTTGATTCTGCTGACCCCAATTTTGACCACCTTACCTCTGTCCCCCATAGTTGTCCACATAGTTCATATTTTCCTGATATTGTTGGTTGTCACCTTCCGCACTCCACGAGCAAACATATGGTTGGTTAATGCATGGTGTACATAAACTCTCATTAGTTTCATCAAGTATGTGTACCTGCTGCTTCTAGCTTGATTCATCTATCTTTTTGGTGAGGATACGCATTTGTGTCACTAGAATGGCCATATTTTCAGCTATGGAGTTAATTGGGTCTAAAGCCACTGAGTGAACTACAGGAGTGATTGGAAAGTCTCTTGTCATCCATCCTGAGTTTTGGGCCATCTTGTCAAGTAGGATCTTGCTTTCTCTGAATGTTTTGCTAAAAAATGCTCCACCTACTAAAGCATTAACATTGGCCTTTAAGCTATCTGCCAATCCCATGTAAAACCTCTGCCCTAACATCTGCTCCAGAATGCCACATTATGGACACTTAACCAACATACCCTTGAATCTCTCCCATGTTTCTTGTAATGTTTCTATTGGTTTCTGTCTGAAGCTAAAAAAATCTCATCAATTTGTTGAGTAATTTTATTGGGAGGGTGGAATTTGTTCACAAATTGCTTGACTAATTCCTCCCATATAGTGATGGAGTTTATGGGGAGTGAATTAAGCCAAGTCTGAGTCTCTCCTGTCATCGATAATGGAAACAACAACAACCTTATTGCTTTCTATGTCACATTAGGTTGCCTTTGCGTGGCTCGTATAGTCAGAAAATTCTTCAGATGCTGCTGAGGATCTTCAACGTATAGCCCTGAGAACAGTCCCTTGTTTTGCAATAAATGTAGCATGTTGTTTGTGATTTAAAATGATTATGCTTGCATTAAGGGGACTGCAATTGCGGTTGCTAGGTTGTCGGCAATGGGTTGTGCCCAATCATACAATGTTGCTTCTAGCACAAGAAGCACCACACCCTGATTGTTCGGGCCATTCACGTTGTTTCTGTTGTTTGGATTATCTACTCTGTCTTCCATGTCTGGTTTGATTTGTTCTGTTTTTGTTTGCCCTTCTTATTTTCACAATTCAGTGCCTTGAATACTTTCTCAGGATCTGGTAATTCTTCGAACATTCACCAGTTCTTGAGGAGTTTCTAGGCATGCACCTGTAATACCCAAGACTACAAACGTTAGAATTTCAATGTACTTGGTTTAAATTGAAGAAAATTGACTACACTTAGAATTTTAGTACTTCTTTTAACTGCAATTAATAACATCGTTAAATCCCCGACAATGGAGCCAAAATTTGATCACAACAAACTATGCCTTATAAAAAAGACAAAGCAGTTGCTGCAAATATATTCTGATTAACAAGTCCGGAGTCGAAACTCACAAGGAATTAACCTATTAAACACAACGATTGGACTAACACAAATTCAAGTATTCAATGTTCATAAATATTTGAGTAAATAAATTTGATATTTACTAACAAAATAATATGTAATAAAAATGTAATAATTAAGAACTAATTATGAACGGGCTATAGACAAGAATTGGAACGATATATGGTCTTGATTTCCCCTATTGTCGGAATCCTTTCCACTACGCTTCCTGTAAATTTGCCTAAGTCTTGTATATCGATCATGAGTACTCTGACTTGTGTAACTCTCTTCCGAGTAATTACAATAATATATTAGTCATATTCTCCCGAATTACGCTAGCTAGTCTTTAGTACAGCTCACTTAGATCGCACCAAGGTTTCGTTATCTCTAATCCCACCTTCAAACCCTTCATATTGAACCCTCATATACATTAGGAGTGATGTTGTTCAACAACTACCTAAATATGCACTCTCTCCGAGTAATACATACTAAATAGGAACAGTTAATTGAGGGGCCTTCAATCAAAAGCAATAAAAATAAAGTTGCACAAATAGAGAGAATACTATAGCAAATCTATATTAACATAACAAGAAAATCATCTTCCAATAGGCTCCATCAGAACCCTAAATTAAGAGTTTAGCTACTTATACTCATAGTAACAATATCCAAAGTATTTTGCATAATTGAATTACAAAGTAAGGATAAAGGGATGTAGAAATCGATGATTCTAACTCCCAAGTAGTGTTGCACGAGCTATTCTTGCCCCCGGATGAAGAAGTCCTTCAAAGTGGCATTTTTAGATCTATTTAAATATTTAGTACAAGACCTAAACGTGTATGTCAAATCCTAGTCAACCCGGGGAACGAATTAAGTCTTCAAAACTCGTACTGGACCTCACCCTAAGCCTGGCATCGCCAGCCTAATGCTAGCTTCAGCCTGGCCTTATCCTTGCAGTGCCAGCTTAACGCCAACTTCAGCCTAGCCTTTGCCTTGCAACGCCAGCCTAACGCCAGCTTCAGCCTGACCTCCCTAGGCAAAAGCTTGGTTAAGTTGGCCTTTGCCTGGCCTCACTAGGTCTCTCCTTTTCACTATTGTCGAGCATACTTTCAACCTTTAAGTATCCTTTTTTCTCTACTTTCATCTCCAATTCACTTACACATAAAATAGACTGCATTACGCGCAATAAAGTATAATTTATAATTAAAGCATGTAACATCCAAGGCACATAATATGCTAAATCATGAATTATAGCCACACATCAATGTTTTAGCCATTATTATCTGAAAAAGCTTGAAAGATCTAAGAAAACGCTTTGAAAAAAATGAAGAGTCAAGTGTACTAATTGGGTAAAGGAAGGGTAAAAACCTGGGAATCACTGAGAAATCTTGAAGGACGGAGGTGAAGATATGAAAGAATGAAGAATGTTGGTAATAGCTTTGAGACTCGAAGGTAGGAGCTTGGTCAAACGATGAAGAATGAATGAAGAATGGAGGATTTTATATAGATTTCATGACGCTTCTCATTCAGAGATGACCTGTCGATGGCTGACGCGTGTCCGAAGTCAAAACGATGCGACTGACTAGACATGTTGACTTCTTTGTCGTTTCTGTTACGGCGTATTAAAGAAGGAATTGAAAAGCATCTGTCATTTCTCATCGTTTCGGTAAACCTCCACTCTATGAAATGAGGGGACAATCTGTATATAGGTAAAACTGAGCACGTTGAACTTCTCGATTTCTCGTTAAGGCAAACAAAATAGGAACATGATCGTAAGGAATCTGAATCTGGGCGAGCGCCTCTCGTATCGGGGTTCCGGCAAGACTCCTACCCTCGAAGTTATCGGAACCACGTCTTCCGGGTCTGGTCTGGGCCTCGAGACTTCGGAGAATATTATCAAGCAGCTGCACAAGACTAACAAAGAGTCGAGTTATCCATGCCCAACTAGATATCCCGACGTGAATCTCCGCCCGTATCGGCAGAAAATCAGTTATTAACGAAACGAAAGATTTTTACCTCTTTTAGAATTATACTTGGGATAAAATTCCCCTACTATATAAAGGGGAAAACTTATTATTCACCGGGGGGCATGGTAACATGCATATCAAGAAATATACTCTTATTCTCTCTGTTATTCAAAGTTGTTACTTTTGTTCATCAGTTCTTTATTAGTGTGTGCTCGGAATCGAAGGCAGGCACTTCATTAAGCCATTATTGAGTTCGGAATCACTCTCATTATCGATTTTGCAATTTATTACGTCTTTTATCTATTTAATCTAATGCTATTAATCATTTGTATTGAATTAATTCGCATATCTAAAATTATATATAAATTTAATTATTATCCGTTTTTTTTTTAAGGGTAAACAGCATCAACTTACAATATCTCAAAATGGAAGTCTGAAAACGGTAGGACTGGGCAAAATTGATAACATCAAATATGATCATATTTCTCTCTCCCAAAAAGGAAAAAGAAGAAAAAAGTAAAGGTTCTTAAAAGAAAAGAAAAAAGGTTGTCTTTAAGCAGAAAAACTGTATGATGTTCCCAAAATGGTCAAACTCAACTCGCGGTGAACAACTTAGTGGGTGTTTGGACATAAGAATTGTAAAAGTTCGAAAAAGTGAAAAAATATTCAAATGAAAATTAAAAATTAGAATTGTGTTTGGATATGAATATTATTTTGGGTTATTTTTAAATTTTTTGAGTGATTCTGAGTGAAAATTTTGAAACTCGTTTTTTTGGAGTTTTTCAAATTTCAAAAAATTCCAAAATTCGTCTTTAAGTGAAAATTAAAAATTTTATGATCAAACTCTGATTTCGAAAAGAAAAAAAAAATCGGAAAAAAAATAATCATGGCCGAGCTTTTAGTTACCATTAATTATTTTATTCCCTTTCATCACCATCTATCCCATGTCGTTAGAAAATTTAAGGTGAAATTATTCTATCATTCTGCATTTTATCAGAAATTATATCAAGATTAATTTCTAAATAGAAAGAAATAGACTATCGTTGTTTGAAATTATATTCATATATTCTTTTTAGGAGAAGGGTCCAACCTCGTTGTGAACGAAAGTAAAGGGAAGCAAAAATATGCGGAAATCTGAACCGCGTATGAATATGACGGTGAACGAAGTAATTGATTTATTAGAGACTATTTATATTTATATATGTTGCAATTCAAAACTTTATGTAGGAAAACATGTTGTCTTTATATCAGATAAATGAAGGTAGGTTAAATCTATTTATATATAATAGGAGAGGCAATTGAAGGTTACGATGACAAGTTGGCATTATATTAAACTAACACATGTAATTTTTTTGGACAATTCTCCAATTTTGTTGGAATTTGGATTTTTTTTATAAAAAAAGTTAAAACTTTTAATAATGGCAATTATGTCGATATTTTTTAAAAGAAGTTAAAAACTTCAAACTGGCAGTTAATATTTATGGTAAAAATCTTTAAATCATGTTTCCTTCCTCTCATTACAAAAGTTTTATTTTGAACTTTACTTATATACTTATACTTATTTTACACATATACATGAAAAAAGGAAAAAAAATAAAATAATAGAATACCACAAAATTAAACCACACGAATCTCCTACACAAACGTGGCTTGAAGTTACAATCCTAATCTACCTCCCCGTTCTCCACTTCTCCTCCGTTCTCCTACGCAGTTATTATTTATGTTGATTGCTTTTCCGAGTTAGTTTTTCATTCTCTTTACTAATTATCTCCTACTACAATAACTTTTGAAGGATGTCTTCACCAGTTCATTAAATCAAGTTCATCTTATTTGCAGTATTTATGCTTTGTTTTGCCCTCACTTCTTTAAGAATTTCTGAGTTGGATAAGGTTTTGAAAGAATATATTTCTGAGGGACAACCCAGATCATACACGCCATGAAAAAACATAATTGTTAATTTGGAGGGCATGTACAGATTGGAAGGGAAGCTATGCCAGCATCGAAGAGTGTTTCCATGTGCAAAATATACAAGGTACTGCTCGATATTACTATGATTTTAGTCATTGCCTCAATAATACCAATCAATCTTTTATTTGAGACACTAATCTTCTTTTCCTAAGCCTTATGAGACTCCATTATTTGGTTTAACTTTCTCATGTCTTTGTATCTGATATATTTTCTCATTGTAGGCATATATTTATTCAGGTGAGGCTCACAATATAGGAGTTGTTTGGGGTGTCTCTGAAATTTGGGAATTGACACAGCTGACGTGGACATAATAATGAGAACTTTCACAAAGTCATTTGGTTCATGTGAGGTTATGTTGCTGGATCCAAAGTATGTTTCTTTAACGGCATTCTTATAAAGTTGCTTGCTCATTTGCTTTCTCATTGTCTATAGTTATATTATTTGTTTATGTAAAATTTAAGTGTATGAAAGTATGACAAAAAAGGTGAATCATGAAACCAAAGTGATACTCATACTACTCCCTCCGTTTTAATTTAGATGATATATTTTTCTTATTAGTCTGTTCCAAAAATAATAACATATTTCTATCTCTGCCCTTTTGGAATTCATGTTTGCCTTTTCCGACTAAATTTTATGTTAGATTTTAAAATTTTATACTATCATATATAATAGCGTCATTGGAGACAACATTGTATATTCTTCCTTTCTTCTCTGCGCTCTATATAGGAGATCAAGTTCAACACAGTAAAAATAAAATGGTAGGCGATTTAATTCAATTTATTTCTTTTTTATTTTTGTGTAACTATGCTCGCTCCAAGTTGCCTTCAATTTCTTTCTTTCTTTTTCTTAGGTGACGCAATCCCACGTGATTAAAAATATTTCAATATCGAGAACTTTGAGAGTTTGGTGTACTTATCATAGAAATTGTTGGACTTTTATCATTTATCGTGGAGGAAAAAGCAATGCACTTCATGTGCTAAAAAAATTCATGGCGTTTGGTAGAGCAGCATATTAAAAGGTGGACGCAGGTATTTGAAGGCAACATCCTCTACAACTTATATAATCTGTTTGTTTTTTATATTTAGTTTTTTTCTTATTTCCTATATATGTTTTGACATGCAGCCTGGATATGAGCGTTTTTGCTGTTTGTACTGCATATAGCCTCGGAATCACAACTTTGCAACATGTCATGTCCCCAAGCACCTCAAGGAAGTTATTGTAATAGAGTGTGTACATTGTGGATGTCAAGGTTGTGCAAGTGGGAAGTAATTATTTTCCGTAACTGTATGTTATGAGGTCTGATTTTTCTATCTTGAAATACTATGGCTTTGTCGTATTTTTGAATTTTCAAGCTATTAGAAACCTTAATATGTGGCACTCTAGCCGGTATACATGACTTGCTTTACTAAAGTTATAAAGAACATTATTGGACTCTCCTCATTGTGTTTCTTATTACTTCATTATGCGAATTTCATTACATTTACATGTTCCAAAAATTAATAGTATTTTCATACTCTTTTGTGTATATACAGCCTTTTTCAGGATATATTTTCTTATAAAGATTATATTTATTATTTTTCGTGCAACGCGCGGGTACGAATACTAGTAAAAATAGTGAAATCAAATACATCTCAGACAGATCTGTGGAGACCTAATGTCTTTTTCTTTGTTGTACTATTTTTTCAGTCCCGAAAATAATGGTAAACCGTAAACGCCACTTCTTAGGAGCTAAATTTTATAATTTTGTACTCCGTATTTTACATTCAACAAACTAATAGGACGAGTAACACCCCAATTTAAGATAGAAGAGACAATTTTTTTTGGTCAATCAAAGAGACATATATTATAGATTAAGTAATATTACAAGTAGCAAATGCTGATAGTATTTCAAGCATATCGTCACAAGTTTAAAATATTTCGCGAAAGTAATAAAATTATACCTAGTATATATTATTTATGTAGTATCTATTCATATTAAAACAAACATCTAAAAGAGAAAAAATGAATAGTTAACTTTCTTCACTCCAAAATTTATTTAAGCTGATCGCGCAGATAAATGGTAAGTACTTATCATTCTCCCGGTTTTAATTTATGTGGCGTTCGAATTTCAAGGATCAAATGAATTATTCTTTGGTCATAAATTTTCGAATGACTTTTAAATATATTAAATAATTAATTACTACTATATTTTATATATTTTTTATGTCACGAACCAAAATTCACTAAGAGTTGTGGTGGCGTCGGACACCGCCGTCAGGCAAGCCAACCAAATTAATTAATTAAACTCTCGTTTTAATACTCTTGAAATCTATGATTTTTCTCCATTTTTATAATTAAAAGATAATCGCTAAAATTCAAATTAAATGATAAGCAATTAATACGAAATACTTCAAACCATCCCAGAACCCGGTATCACAAGTACATGAGCAATTTTTAAGAAAAAGACCACATAAAGTACAGCAGCTGTCCGAAATATATTTGGACAGAAAATAAATGGAATCTTGAGAGAGACTATACTAGTTGCGGGTCATCTCGAGGAAATATAGCTCGCCTAGTCTCCGTATCAACATGCTGCTACGCCCAGTAGGCCACTAGAGTTACATATACCTGTGAAACAAAAATGCACAGAAGTGTAGTATGAGTACGAAAACAACATATACTCAACAAGTATCCCGTCTAATATCGAAGAAGTAGAGACGAGAGGTCGACTTTAACACTTACTAGTGATCAATTAATAATATAATAAATGTGAGGAAATCCTGGATTTATAAAGCAGTCCTAACTTACAAAGCTGGAAAACAGGTAAACGCCTTTAACAAATAATAAAGGATTATTAAGATTTACTTTTCATTATCTTTATCAATTTATATCAGGCCATAAAAAGGCAATATCAATATTTAAAATTCTCACGCAAGCAATGTAGCATGCGCAAATCATGCCGAGGTCGACGGTCCGCTCCAACAGAAATGTAAATTGTGCACTGCCGAGGGTCAACGGCTCGAACCAAAGATGCATCTATTACCCCGCTCGCGAACTATCCTGCGACGCGGTCAACATAAAATAAACAAATACCCTGCTCGCGAATCATTCATGCGACTCAGGTACACATCGAAATATATGCTCAAATAGCCAATTAGGAATTTATCGGGGAACATTTATCCAAATAAAAGCCAATTCTCTTTTAATAATTTAAGAAAATGAAGTTTAATCCTTTTAGAAATTCATTTACTAATTCAATGTGATTTAAGCAATACAAGCTGTCAATAAGATTGCAATTATTCCAAGTATAGCATGTTTTTAGGTCCGAGACTACCCAGACAATAGCATAATAGTTGCTACACACGGACTCTCGGCACCTTGTGCGTACGTAGCTGTAACGACCCGGCTGGTCGTTCTTGGAATTTACGCCCCGATCCCCCATTAATTGCTTTCCCTAAGTTCATTTCTGCTATTTTAGTTTGCCGGGACGTTCGGTATTAGGATTTGGAGTGTTTTGGGACACTTAGTCCCTAAATGAGAGCTTAAGAGTTGAAAAATGGTCCGTATTCAGAGCAGTGTGAAGACGACCTCGGAATGGAAATTCGATGGTTCCGTTAGCTCTGTTAGGTGATTTTGGGGTTGGGAGCGTGTTCGGAATGTATTTTGGAAGTCTGTGGCTCATTTAGGCTAGAAATGCCGAAAGTTTGTATTTTGGCGATTTCCGGTTGATAGGTGAAAATTTTGATCCGAGGGTCGGAACGGAATTCCGCAAGTTGCCGTAGCACCTTCATGTAAATTGGGATGTGCGTGCAAAATTTCAGGTCATTCGGACAAGGTTTGGATAGGTTTTTGATCGAAAGTGTGTGGTTATAAATTGAAGTTCATAGGCTTGGATCTTGGCTTAAATCGTGTTTCCGGCGTTGTTTTGGGTGATTTAAGGATTGGCACAAGTTTGAATGATGTTATGGGATATGTCTGTAGGTTTGGTTGAGCCCTCGGGGGCCACGGGTGTGTTTCGGATGCTCAACGGAGCAATTTGAGGTTTGGAAATGTTGCAGAAAAATTGCAGGTCAGTTGTCCTTTTACGTGTTCGCGTAGAAGGCATCGCGTTAGCGTAGCTTTAGTTCTCCCTCTCATCGCGTTCGCGTCCTCATCTACGCGTTCGCGTAGCGTATTTTTGGAAGATGTCAAATTCCTTCATCGCGTTCGCGTTTGGCTTCCCGCGATCGCGTGGCTTCACCTGTTCATTCATCACATTCGCATCATGGTTGTCGCGTTCGCGTAGGTCATCGAACCCAGGCCTTCGCGTTCGCATCTGTCCCTTCGCGATCGCGAAGGGCATTTCAGACCCCTTATGAATTTCTTCTTTGCAAACGCGTGATGACATCCACGTTCGCGATGCTTTAAATCCCTGAGCAGTATTTAATATTTCAAAACGAGGGTTCTTCTATTTTTAACCAAACTCAAGCTAGAGAGCTCGGATTTGAGGGATTTTTCGAGGGCTTTTCAGCGTCAACGATTGGGTAACGATTCCTTACTCCTCTATGATTAAAACCCACTAATCTAATCTTGAATTCAACCTTTAATTTCGGATTTTTAATGAAAAATTGGGGTAAAGTTCTTAGACCTAATTGTGAGGATTTGAGGGGGCATTTGACCTCCGATTTGGGAGATTTCTGTATGGTTGGACTCATGAGAGTGCGAGGGTTCTGAAAATGTAAAAAAATTTTGATTCTGAGACATTGGTTGGAGGGGCATTTTGGTCATTTTACCTATTTTTGCGCCCTAGCCTTAATTTTTATAGTGGAATCAGTTGTTTGCAATATTATTTACAATATGTAATTGGTTTGAATAGATTTGGGCCACTCGGAGTCGGATACTCGTGG
>MU717986.1:78803-151054 GCA_026770625.1 Nicotiana glauca
GGGGGGGGGACGCTTTTCTCTCTCTTTCCTTTCCTCTGTAATCTTCTCAGCAAAGAGAAGACAGAGATCTTCCATTGATTATGTAAAACAGCCTTCCTCCTCAATCAAGGAAGGAAGAACTTCAATGAAATCGATCGCGCCAATTTCATCTCATGTATTATTCTTTGATTTGATTATAGATCTGGAGTTTATTATGTTTGACTAAGATTTACCTCTTCATCTTCTTTAATTGATTTAATCGAAAAGGTTTCAATATCTTTTGGTCAAACAATTTGGCGCCGTCTGTGGGGATTTCTTAGTGAAAACTTCCTAGTCTCCTCCAGAAAAAAAATTCAGAAACACGATCACCCACTGAAACGAACGGTAAGTAAACCTCACACGCCAACCTAGATCATGATGCTATATACAAGCAGAAGTTGCAACCAACATCCTCCCCCGCACGCCGGGCAGCCCATGAGCCAGCCAAAACGAGCCTAGCCCTCACAGGACAAAGGCACAAAAAAGGAAGGGAAAGAGAGCTGAATACAATTATCGAATTCAGAAAAAACCACCCCCACCAACCACTGAAATGCCAAGCAAAATGAGCAATGCCACAGATCCGCCTTCTGCTGGTTGATCAAAAGAGAATGCAAGCGTCGCGTGGGCGAGCGAGCGAGCAGGGAAACATCCCAACCGAAAAATGGGAAATTACTATAAAATGATCGAAATATCGTCCACCAAACAAACCCAACTCCTAGGAAATAACACCCCTTAAGCGATGCCCACTCTCCCTCACCAAGAAGGTGTCTCAAGAGAGCCCTCCCGGGGACTCAAAGACCGGGCCAACGAGGGGGAACTCCCTAAGGCCAAAGAGTAATTCATCGCCACACCCACCACTGACACCTCCAGACCGGAAAGCGAAAAGGTTAGACAGGGAAACTCCAATAGGCGTGTGAAACGAGTGTGAACAAAACAGCAACGTTCTCTACTCTCCGACATCACACTCCCCGATGTAAATAAAATCAGGTGAACTGGGACTCCCCCAGAAGATACCTAACTCTCCGGAAAATCGGGACTCGCAACAGGTTAATATTTTAGTGAAAGTTCGAAATAACACACTCAAGGCTAAGAGCCTTCGCCAAAAATAAAAGTTCAACCTCGATCGAACAACGACTGGTTAATATTTCTACAAAAATTTCAAATAACACCAAGGTTAATAGCCTTCGCCAAAAAGAAGAGTTCAACCTCGATCGAACGACGCGTTAATATTTCGACGAAAGTTCGAAATAATATCAAGGCTAAGAGCCTTTTTCAAAAAGAAGAGTTCGACCTCGATCGAACAACGACGGGTTAATATTTTGATGAAAGTTCGGAATAACACCCTGAACGCTAAGAGCCTTCGCCAAAAAGAAGAGTTCAACCTCAATCGAAATATGACGGGTTAATATTTCAATGAAAGTTGGAAATAACAGCTAAGAGCCTTCGCCAAAAAGAAGAGTTCGACCTCGATCGAACAACGACGGGTTAATATTTCAACGAAAGTTCGAAATAACACCAAGGCTAAAGCCTTCGTCAAAAAAAGAGTTCGAACTCGATCAAACAACGACGGGTTAATATTTCGACGAAAGTTCAAAATAACACAAGGCTAAGAGCCTTCGCCAAAAAGAAGAGTTCGACCTCGATCGAACAACGACGGGTTAATATTTCAACGAAATTTCAACATAACACCAAGGATAAGAGCCTTCGTCAAAAAGAAGAGTTCGACCTCGATCGAACAACGACAGGTTAATATTTTGACCAAAGTTCGAAATAACACCAAGGCTAAGAGCCTTTGCCAAAAAGAAGAGTTTGACCTCGATCGAACAATGACGGGTTCATATTTTGACGAAAGTTCGAAATAACACCAAGGCTAAAAGCCTTCGCCAAAAAGAAAAGTTCGACCTCGATCAAACAATGACGGGTTAATATTTCAATGAAAGTTTGAAATAACACCAAGGCTAAGAACCTTCGCAAAAAAGAAGAGTTCGACCTCGATTGAACGACGACGGGTTAATATTTCGACGAGAGTTCAAAATAACACCAAGGCTAAGAGCCTTCACCAAAAAGAAGAGTTCGGCCTCGAACGAACGATGATGGGTTAATATTTTGACGGAAGTTCGAAATAACACCATCGAGACCAAGGACCTTCGCCAAAAGAGGAGTTCGACCTCGATCAAGCAACGATGGGTTAAAATTTTGATGAAAGTTCGAAATAATACCCCTTAGGCCAAAGGCTATCGCCGAAGAAAACTAGGACTCACAACGGGATAATACTTTGATATAAACTCGAAAGTAACATCCCTATGGCTAAGATCTCTATTAGAAAATGAATTCGATACCATTCGAACTATGATGGGATAGCACCTCGACACAAGTCTGAAAGCACAATCCCATCAGCTAAAGCCATCATCAAGGCTCTACTCAACCCGTGTGATATCAAATTCCCTAAGAGTCGGGAACTCATCACGTGGAAATCTACTTCTTTGCACCAAAGTTATGAAAAGCAAAACGGGAAAAGAAGTACAAAAGGCATATAACGATGGAAAATTCCTCTTTATACAAAGCTACTGCACGAACGGCCGCAAACTACATACGGATAAAACCAACGGAGTCAAAGAAAAAGACAATACAAACAACAAAAAAACAGATAAAGACATCAATTTTTTTACTTGGCACCATCTCCAGGAAATCCTCCCTCATCATCCGTGCCTTTATCAGCTTTCGGCGTCGCAGAGTCATATCCATAGTTAATACGAGCCTCTCGTGCCTTCACCCGTGCCCCTTCGTATGCAGCCTCGGTAACATTGTCGGCCTCCCACAAACTCTTATATATGTCCCTTGTGCTTCAGCATGAACCCAAAGCTCGTGCAAATAACGGAGAACAGCGGCAGAGGAAGATTCGACTTGAGCCAACAATTGCTCCTTTTTAGCCTCAAGAGCAGCGACCCGGTCACCTAAGGTCGACGCTTCCCGATCGATCTCTCCAATATGTTCCTCTAGCCTCGCCTCCCTTATCGTGGTCGTCGCCCTCTCTAATTCCTGCTCGGATTGGAGGAAGTGGATAGTGTTCTCCAGAGCTCCCACCCTTGCCGAAACTGATGACCAGGCACTCTTGATGCTCTCCAACCTGGCAACCTTTCTCTCCAAATCGTCCAATTTTCCCATCCACTCCGCGCTCATCGCCTCGACCCTGATGAGATTTTGATCCATCTCAAACTGCATCGACCTCAGCTTTCCCTGAAGATATTTGCACTCTGCAGCAACCCCTTTGCCCAACTCAAGCTCTTCGTCTTTGCATGAAGTTGCTCTTCGAGCATGCTATTTTTGTGAATAGCCTCCATTAATTGCTAGTCCCTCTTCTCCAATTCCTCGTCAAGGGATCCAACATCAGGGTTTGCCTTCAGCTACTCATGCATCTCACGTCACTTATTGCGATAGCGGCGATACTTCTCCAACATCTTCAGGAAAATATTGGCCCGAATATCAGCCCTACGAGCCCTCTCAATGTCCACCATGTACGTATGAAAAATGAAAAAATGGGTTAAGACCCTATTATCCGGAGAAATAAAAGGAACATGAAGGAAAGGCAAAATATACCCTCAATCCCATAGCGGCCACTTCATGCATCAAGTCAATATCAAGAACGATCCGAAGGGCCTCGTTCTAGGTGGCAGAACACAAGATGTCGAATTGCGATACCAGATCTTCCGTGTCCCCCATAAGATTAATATCTGATGAGATCTCAAGAATACTAGACGGACCTCCCATACGAACCAACGAATAGGTATGACCCTCTTCAAACATCCTAATATCATCAGGGTCAAGATCAGACTCAGATTCGTAGTCATCGACCACGACACCTTTTCCCCTTTTTGCGACCGAGGAGGAAGCATGACCAGGCACCAAGGATAAAGGCCCATCCAAAATAGTAACATCGGCCTCAAAAGTCTGACCCCCCGTCACAGCAAGTTGTTTATCAATCATAGTGGTAGGGATCTCCGTTGATGGGGCAGACACAATGGCTGGCTCTGTTTCTACAGGCGTAACAGTATCAACTCTTTCCTCGGATCCTGTCAAGGGAAGGTCTTCCTCTAGATGTATCACGATCGAAGGAGCCATTTCAAACTCCACACGTTGCCTCTTTGATGGCCCCTCTCCCTTTTCGGCACGGGAAGATTCCCCTGCTGGGAAGATAATAGGGGTCAGAGTCTCAATTTCAGGGGTAGCCTCCGTACGTACGGCCACAACTATATATTCAACCGAAGCAGCCCTCGATGGAGGTCGAGTAGTAGACACTGAAGCAGGGCGAGCGGACAATGTAGGCTGAAAAAAAGCTAGTAGAGAAGCCTTCTCTCTTAGCACTCTCCCTGACATCGACGAACGTCACATGAGAAACTAAGTAAAAAAGAAGAGGGAAGAATAGCGAACAAAAATGATGTTACTCACCAGTAAGGGGCTTCCATCCAAATTTCTCATAGAAGGACGACCATGTGTGGACCCCCGCCGTATGATGGAGGATGGCGCTCACCTACTCATGGATGCTATCAACTGGTGCAGAGGGTAAATTCGTGGTTGTAAAAACAAAAGAATAAATTTCAAGTACTAACCAAAGGAAAACAATCAAGCATGATCACCAACCAAAAGTATAAAAACTTACGCGTGAAGTTCCATTTCTCGGGGAACCCCCTAGGATCCACCACAAGATGCTCGGTCTGCACATAGAAGTAATTCTCGTAGAAGTGACGGTTGGCTCTATCGTCCATCTTCACTACCAATCTCTTCGACCCTTGATGGTGTGTATGAATCATCGTGCCACGAATGAGTAGAGAGGCGAAGATATTGAGCATGTGCCCCAATATGATCTCACAACCGACAAGTTCCGCAAATTTGAGTAGCATAAGGAACAATTTATACAGGTACGGCAAAAGTTGAGTCGGGCACACCTCGTAAAAGCGGAAAAAATCTACCACTAAAAGAGGAAGAGGAAGCTTGTAGCCAACAATAAAGTGGTAGGCGTAGAATGTACAATTCCCTAGTGCTCAAAATGAACTATGTCATTCCCCACCGCTGGCAGCATTTCGACGTAGCGAGGGATTCCCCACCTAGTCTTTAATTTTGCGATCCCCTCCTCATCTATGACAGAGGAAGCAGGATCCGGCTCCTCTCTAGTGGGGCTGTGGAAATCACTCCATGGTGTCCCAGGGCGAGGCAAGATCTCAGCCACCGACGGGACTTCCTCATCTTCTACCAATTCCACTCCCCTAGTGGCAAGTACATTGCTTCCCAGTACCGGAATTGTGGCAGAAAGGTCAGCGTGAGAGGAGTCACCATCCATTTGTATCAATTTGATAAAGTGAAGGAATAGAAAAAAGGAAAGACGAAAACTCCTAGCTAGTCGTAGAAAAACAAAGATCCGAAGTATCAAGAGAAAGAAGATTCGCCAAGTTCTTTCAAGTAAAGGCAAGGAAGTATTTCAATAAAATGATGCATTCCTCTTATTTATAAGAGGCATAAATTCCCAAAGTGTGAAACCCAAGAGCCGCCAGTCGAAGTTGATAGGGTATGAAATGGTTCAATCCCTTAGGAATGTGTGTCATAATGGCAGCAACCACGAACAACGTTTCAAGCTAAACGATGTTTCGGTTCCAAAATGGCCACAAAGGTTCAAGGATATCGATAGGGAATTGTTACATTTCTTGAATATAAAGATCGTACCCAATTGGTAAGTAGATAGATTTCTTTTAGAATTGTAACCATAATTCGTCTACCAGGCCCGACAAGAGACGACACTGGCAGACGGAGGGACTAACTGTATTGGTCAAAATTTAGGCGCCACGGTCGACCTAATCGAGGCCCCATCCAACCAGCAAGGCATTGGAAGATGACATGGTCTATTCCAAAACACCGAGATTATAATACCCGCCAAGTCAAAGATCAATAGTCAGGGGGCGACGAAAGCAGACATGATATGAAAGTGTACTGACCCAAGAACGTAGCAAGGATTCCATAACTATAACTAAGGGGGGAACCTTCCTAGAGGGGGGGATTTTTTCTCTCTCTTTCCTTTCCTCGGTGGTCTTCTTAGCAAAAAGAAGACAAAGCAACCTTCCATTGATTATGTAAAACAACCATCCTCCTCGATCAAGGAGGGAAGAAATGAGAAACTTCAATGAGATCGATCGCCCCTATTTCATCTCATGTATTATTCTTTGATTTGATTATAGATTTAGAGTTTATTATGTTTGACTAAGATATACCTCTTCATCTTCTTTAATTGATTTAATTGAAAAGGTTTCAATATCTTTTGGTAAACAATATTATGTTCATTTAGTACTCTGTTGTAAATAAGTATTCAAAAGAAGCATATACATATGGGACTGCCATAAATATATTTATCTATTTATTACTTTATTGGAAATAAGTCTCCTGAAGACGGTTATCATTTTGTATTCCGTTATGGATAAATATTACCCTCGGTAGAAGATTACCTATATCTGGTACAGTATCAGCTTACAAGCAACTTGCAAGCTTCTTACACAACAACTTGTAGTAACAGTTTACAACCAGCTTACATAGCAGCTTGCAGTCACAGCTTACAATCAGCTTACACAATAGCTTGCAGTAACAGCTTACAACTAGCTTACACAAGAGCTTAATGTGACGACCCAAAGGGTCATCACCTGTTTTCCCTTTCATTCCGAGGCCTTGAAAATCTCATTTTTTTACTTGTCTCGATTTATGTGCGTTGTCCGAGTGCGTATCCGGAAATCTTAACTATGAATTATGTGTAAAAATTGATGAATTTTGATATTAATAGGATTGAAGTTGACTTTGGTCAATATTTTGGGTAAACGGACCCGGACCCGTGATTGAACGGTCCCGGACGATCCGTCAAAAAATATGGGACTCGAGCATATGCGCAGAATTGAAATCCGAGGTCCCGAGCCCGAGAAATGAATTTTTAAAAGAAATTATTTTTCTGAAATTTATATGGAAATTTGAAATGGAAATGGATTAGAAAACTGTGGTATCGGGCTCGTATTTTGATTCTGACACCCAGTAAAAGTCTTATATATGGTTTAAGCGCTTTCTGTGGAATTTGGTTGAAATCGGACGTCATTTAACGAGTTTCGGACCTAAATATCTAAAAGTTAAAGTTTAAGAAGTTTTATGAAAAAGTGATGATTTTGAGGTTTGATTCCTCGTTTATGATATTATTTTGGTGATTCGATCGCAGGCTTAAGTTCATATGAGGTTGTTTAGTTAGTGTGTGTGTTTGGTTAGGAGCCCCGAGGGCTCGGGGGTGATTCGGAGGTAGTTTGGGGTGTTTTGAACATAGGAAAAAGATGTAGAAATGTTCAGTTCTGATATTTGGTATGTTGTTCTATGCAATCGCATAGGAGCTTCCGCGATCACATAATGTGAATCTTGAGCTGCCCAATTTTGCTCTATGCGATCACATAGTAGATTCCGTGATTGCGTACCTAAGATAATTCCTTCTATGCGATCGCACCCTTCCTTTTGCGATCGCAATGTACAAAAACCCAGCCTCTATCTTAGCCTTCTACGCGATCGCATTCACCAACTCGCGATCGCAGTGCCCAACCAGCCTTACCCTATGCGATTGCAACCCCTCTTTCGCGATCGCATAGGGCATTTTTGCCCAGTTATTTTAAAAGCCTAAAAACAGAACAGTGATGGGATTATTCCAAATTTCACACGAGCTCTTCTGCTCCACAGCCCAAGGCGACTTGTAGAGCGGTTCTTCACCAAAGGTTCTTAGGTAAGTATTATTTAACTTGTTTCCTTCATTTTCCTTCATCATTTGTCAAATTCTTAGACTCAAATCATGTAATCAAGGGTTGGAATTGGGGAACATGGGTAGAGTTACGGCTTTTTAATCTTATTTGATTTAACCCTTGTTTTCGGGTCAAATTTGAAAACAAATTGTATATTCGGGCTCGTGGGGGAATGAGGGATATGAATTTGGTCTGAACCTCGGGTTTTTACCAAGCGGTCCCGGGGTTGATTTGGAATTTTTGGAAGAAGGTTGGGAATCTATATTTAGGCATTGGGTTTGATTTGTTTAGCTATTATTGATATCATAAAGTCATTATTTCATAGATTTGATTGAGTTGGAGCCGAATTTGAAAGGTAAAGCAGTGGTTATGGATTGATTTAGCCGTGGAAGTTGAGGTAAGTGTTTGGTCTAACTTTGGCTTGAGAGAATAGGAGTAGAGTCTTATTTGCTAATTACTATTTGTCGAGTATGGTGTATAGGCATGGTGACGAGTATCCATACACTGGTGTCGAGCATGACCGCTAGTCCTGAATTGCTAAATTATCAAATTCTTAATTGTTGTTTATGAGGACTTGGTTGGAAATCTTTAACACTGAGCCAGTAATTATTGAGACTGAGTATTTATTTAATTGTGTTAAGTAGAGATTGAATAAGTATGGTTATAGCTGGATCTCCCTTACCGGGATAGTTTACTATATTATCTTGTTCCCTTGCCGGGATAGTTTATTATATTATCTTGTTCCCTTGCCGGGATAGTTTATTATATTATCTTATTCCCTTGCCGGGATAGTTTATTATAACATCTTTCTCCCTTGCCAGGATTATTTTGTTTATTGTGTTGAAAGAAACGGGAGCGAGTGGTACGCCTACCATGTGATATTATGAAATGGGAGCTAGTGGTACGCCTACCACGTGATATTATGAAATGGGAGCAAGTGGTATGCCTACCACGTGATATTATGAAATGGTAGTGAGTGGTACGCCTACCACGTGATATTATGAGATGGGAGCGAGAGGTACGCCTACCACGTGATATTGAATATGGTAGCGAGTGGTACGCCTACCACGTGATATTATGAGATGGGAGCGAGAGGTACGCCTACCACGTGATATTATGAAATGGGAGCGAGTGGTACGCCTACCACGTGATATTATGAAATGGGAGCGAGTGGTACGCCTACCACGTGATATTATGAAATGGGAGCGAGTGGTACGCCTACCACGTGATGTTTAAAATGGGATCGAGTGGTACGCTTACCACGTGATATTGTGAAATGAGATTGAGTGGTATGCCTACCACGTGATATTATGAAATGGGATCGAGTTGCACGCCTGCAACGAAAGGAAACTGAAACGAGTGAAAGTTGTTTGTTTTCCCTTTTTCTGTGTTAGAAGAAATCATATGTAGTTTCTTTTATTATTCCTGATATTCCGTTTATCTGCTACCCCATAAGCATATTCCCCTCCCAATTTTATTTGTTTACTTTTCGCTATTATTTTGTTGTACTTGTATATATATCTGCACAGGTTTATCTGGTAGTCTGGTCCTGCCTCGTCACTACTTCACCGGGGTTAGGCCAGGCACTTACCCGCACATGGGGTCGGTTGTGTTGATGCTACACTTTATGCATCTTTTTGCACAGATCCAGGAGTTGGAACAGCATTTGAGTAGCTTTAGCATTCTGGGAGCGAGCTTTCAGTCTAGGGACATTCGAGGTAGCCTTGCTGACGTTCGCAGGCCAAGAGTCTCTTTCTATTTTATTCAGTTTGTTATCATTTGTATTGAAGCAGATAGTTTTATGTTTCATTCAAACCTTGTATTTAGTATTCTCTAGATGTTCGTGAGTATTGTGACTCCGGTTTTGGGTAGAGTTTGTGATTAAACTTCTGCATTTGTTTTCAGTTATTTATAGTTAAGACTTCCGCTTTTATATTAAATGTCTCATTGCCCTTATATTGTTGATGTTTGCCTAAAAGGTTAACAATTAAATGGCTTGCCTAGCTTCTAATAGTAGGCACCATCACGACTCCCGACGGTAGGAAATCTGGGTCGTGACAAGTTGGTATCAGAGCACTAGGTTATATAGGTCTCACAACTCACGGACAAACTAGGTAGAGTCTGAGGGATCGGTATAGAGACATCTGTATTTATCCCCCATAGGCTACGGAGTTAGGAAAATTTCACTTTTGTTCTTTCTTGTCGTGCGATTCAGTTTCTCAAATACTGATTGTCTTTCTACTCTGTTCTTTCCCGAGATGGCGATAGCACGTGCTTCCTCTTCTACCGCACAGTAGCCCGAGCCCCCAGCAACAGCTCCTACGAGGGGTAGAGGGCGAGGCCAAGGCAGTGCTAGAGGCCGAGGCAGGGGAAGAGCTCAGCCCCGGGCAGCACTCCCAGAGATGGAGCCTCACGTTGATTATGATAAGGAGGTTCCAGCCCCAGCAGCTCCAGTGGGCCCAGCTCAGGTCCCAGAGGGGTTCATAGCCACCCCAGTTCTTTAGGACGCTTTGGTCAGATTGGTAGGCACTGTGGAGAGCGTCTCTCGAGCGGGTTTACTTCCAACAGCACCAGCCACTTCTCAGGATGGAGGAGGAGTTCAGACTCCTGCTATACGTACTTTAGAGCAGGTAGCTCCCCAAGCTCAGGTTCTAGTGGTTCAGCCAGCTGTGGCAGTTCAGTTGGGTATTGTGACTCAGACCGGCGATGGGGCGGCTATGTCTGCAGATGCATTGTGGAGGCTGAATAGGTTTACCAAGCTCTTCACCACCACATTCAGTGGTGCTTCTTCAGAGGATCCACGGGATTTCTTATTTAGCTGCCATGAGGTCCTTCGGACTATGGGTATTGTGGAGACCAATGGGGTCGACTTCGCTACCTTTCGACTAGCAGGATCCGCCAAGACTTGGTGGAGGGACTATTATTTATCCAGACCAGCAAGGTTGCCATCAGTGAAGTGGGACCAGTTTGCAGAGTTGTTTTTGGAGAAGTTTCTCCCACTTACTCAGTGAGAGGCTCTTCGCAGGCAGTTCGAGTGCCTCCAGTAGGGCTCTATGACAATCACTCAGTATGAGACCCGGTTCATTGATCTAGCAAGCCATGCTATTGTTATACTCCCCACCGAGAGAGAGAGGGTGCAGAGGTTTATTGATGGATTGATTCAGCCGATCCGTCTCCAGATGGCTGTGGGAGCCGGGAGGGAGATTTCTTTTTAGGAGGCGGCCAATGCAGCCCGTAGAGTTGAGATGGATCTTGCACGGGGAGGTGGTCATGGGTCAGATAAGAGGCCCCATCATACGGGTAGGTTCAGTGGTACCTCGTCTGGAGGTAGAGATTCTTACGGTAGAGGCCATCCTCCGAGACCCTTTCAGTCAGCTCTTCAGGTTTCTTATGGTACTTCAGATGGTCGTGGTTCTCAGTCGCATTATTCTGACCAGCAGCTTCACAGTTCCCCATCAGCACCCATCAGTGCCCCCTCCACTTCAGAGTTTTCGGGGTGGACATTCAGGTCGATAGGGTTAGCAGCCGAGGGCTTGTTACGGTTATGGTGACCCGAGTCACATTATTAGATTTTTCCCTCAAGCTTCGGGTAGTTCCCAGCAATAGGGTTCTTGCCTCATGATTCAGGCACCTGGTGATCCACAGGCCGCCCAGCCAGCTAGAGGCGGGGGTAGAGGTCATAGAGGTGGAGGTAGAGATCATAGAGGTGGAGCTCGGATCGCCAGAGTTGAAGGTGTTAAAGGACCAGTTGTAGGATTTGCTAAAGAAGGGTTTCATCAGACCTAGTGTTTCTCCTTGGGGTGCGCCGGTGTTATTTGTGAAGAAAAAGGCTGGTTCAATGAGGATGTGCATTTATTACCGAAAATTGTACAAGGTGACGATAAAGAACAAGTATCCACTGTCGAGGATTGATGATTTGTTCGACTAGCTTCAGGGTACAAAGGTTTTTTCAAAGATAGACTTGAGATCTGGCTACCATCAACGGAGGATTAGGGCGTCTGATGTCCCTAAGACAACATTCCGCACTCGGTATGGGCATTATGAGTTTTTGGTCATGTCATTTGGGTGACCAATGTCCCAGCAGCATTTATGGAGTTGATAAACCGAGTGTTCGGGCCTTATTTGGACTTGTTCGTGATAGTATTTATTGATGATATTCTGATGTAATCCCGCAGCCAGGAGGAGCACGAGCAGCACCTTAGAATGGTTCTTCAAACTCTGAAGGATAGTCAGTTATATGCTAAGTTCTTGAAGTGCAAGATCTGGTTGAGTTCAGCTGCATTTCTGGGTCACGTCGTATCAGCAGAGGGTATTCAGGTGGTCCCGAAGAAGATTGAGGCAGTCAAGAACTGGCCTCGACCAGTATCAGCTACAGAGATTCGGAGTTTCTTGGGGTTAGCAGGCTACTACCGTCGGTTCGTGGAGGGGTTTTCATCTATTGCAGCCCCGATGACCAGATTGACCCATAAGGGTGCCCAGTTCAAATGGTCAAATGAGTGTGAGGCGAGCTTCCAGAAGCTTAAGACAGCTCTGACCACGACACCGGTATTGGTTTCCCCCACAAGTTTAGGGCCTTATACAGTCTATTGTGATGCTTCCCGTATTGGGCTTGGTGCAGTATTGATGCAGGGTGGCAGAGTCATTTCCTATGCTTTGAGGTAGTTGAAGATCTACGAGAAGAATTATCCGGTTCAAGATCCAGAGTTGGAATCCATTGTTCATGCTTTGCAGATTTGGAGGCATTATCTATATGGTGTGACATGTGAGGTGTACACTAATCACAAGAGTCTTCAACACTTGTTCAAACAAAAGGAGTTGAATTTGAGGCATAGGAGGTGGTTGGAGTTATTGAAAGATTATGATGTTACTATTTTGTATCACCCGGGGAAAGCCAATGTGGTGGCCGATACATTAAGTAGGAAGTCCGCCAGCATGGGCAGTCTTGCTTATATTTCGGTCAGCCAGAGACCGCTTGCATTGGATATTCAGGCCTTGGCCAATCGATTTGTGAGGTTGGATATTTTTGAGCCTAGCAGTGTGTTAGCTTGCACGGTTGCTCGTTCTTCATTATTGGAGCGTATTCGTGATCAGCGGTTTGATGATCCCCATTTATGTGTTCTGAGAGACACGGTGCAGCGTGGAGGTGCCACCAAGGTGACCTTAGATAGTGATGGTGTTTTGAGATTGCAGGGGCGAGTGTGTGTGCCCAATATTAATGGGATTCGAGAGTTGATCTTAGCAGAGGCCCATAGTTCTAGGTATTCTATTCACCCGGATGCCGCGAAGATGTATCAGGACTTGCGGCAGCATTATTGGCGGCGCAGTATGAAGAAAGATATTGTTGCATATGTGGCTCGATGTTTGAACTGTCAACAAGTTAAGTATGAGCATCATAGGCCTGGTGTTTGTTTCAGAGGATTGAGCTTCCCGAGTGGAAGTGGGAGAGGATTACCATAGATTTTGTTACTGGACTTTGATGACTCGGAAGAAGTTTGATGCTGTTTGGGTCATTGTTGATAGGCTGACCATGTCAGCGCATTTCATTCCTGTGGCAGTCTCCTATTCATCCGAGAGATTAGCTGAGATTTATATTCGGGAGATTGTTCGCCCTCATGGTGTGCCGGCATCTATCATTTCGGACCGGGGTACGCAGTTTACCTCGCGCTTCTGGAGGGCAGTTCAGCGAGAGTTGGGCACCCAAGTTGAGTTGAGCACAACATTCCATCCTCAGACAGACGGACAGTCCGAGTGGACTATTAAGATATTGGAGGATATGCTCCGAGCCTGTGTCATTGATTTTGGAGGCTCATGGGACCAGTTTTTGCCTTTAGTAGAGTTCGCCTGCAATAACAGCTACCAGTCCAGCGTTCAGATGGCTCCGTATGAGGCGTTGTATGGTAGGCGATGTTGATCTCCAGTGGAATGGTTTGAGCCGGGAGAGACTCGGTTATTGGGTACAGATTTAGTCTAGGAGGCCTTGGATAAGGCGAAGATCATTTAGGACAGGCTTCATTCGGCTCAGTCGCGGTAAAAGAGTTATGCAGATCGTAAGGTTCGGGATATAGCTTTCATGGTTGGTGAGCAGGTCTTGTTCTGAGTGTCGCCTATGAAGGGCGTGATGAGATTTGGGAAGAAGGGAAAGCTTAGCCCTAGGTTCATTGGTCCATTTGAGATTCTCGATCGTGTGGGAGAGGTAGCTTATAGACTTGCCTTGCCGCCTAGCTTGTCAGCTCTGCATCCAGTGTTTCATGTGTCCATGCTTTAGAGGTATCACGACGATCTAGCCCACGTGTTAGATTTCAGCACTGTCCAGTTGGACAAGGATCTGTCTTATGAGGAGGAGCCGGTAGCTATTCTAGACCGGCAAGTTCGACAGTTGCGGTCGAAGAGTTTTACTTCAGTACGTGTCCAGTGGAGAGGTCAGCCTCCTGAGGCATCGACCTGGGTGTCCGAGTCTGATATGCGGAGCCATTATCCTCATCTATTTCCCGACTCAGGTAGTTCTTTCTTTTTTCCGTTCGAGGACGAACGGTTATTTTAGAGGTGGAGAATGTGACGACCCAAAGGGTCATCACCTGTTTTCTCTTTCATTTCAAGGCCTTGAAAACCTCTTTTTTTTACTTGCCTCGATTTGGGTGCAATGTCCGGGCGCGTAGCCGGAAAGCTTAAATATGAATTCTGTGTAAAAATTGATGAATTTTGATATTAATAGGATTAAAGTTGACTTTGGTCAACATTTTGGGCAAACGGACCCGGACCCGTGATCGGACGGTCCCGGAGGGTCCGTAGAAAAATATGGGAGTCGGGCGTATGCGCGGAATTAAAATCCAAGGTCCCGAGCCCGAGAAATGAATTTTTAAAAGAAATTATTTTTTTGAAATTTATATGGAAATTTGAAATGAAAATGGATTAGAAGACTGTGGTATCGGGCCGTATTTGGTTCCGACACCCGGTACAAGTCTTATATATGGTTAAGCGCTTTTTGTGGAATTTGGTTGAAATCGAACGTCATTTGACGTGTTTCGGACCTAAATATCTAAAAGTGAAAGTTTAAGAAGTTTGATGAAAAAGTGATGATTTTGAGGTTTGATTCCTCGTTTATGATGTTAATTTGGCGATTCGATCGCAGGGTTAAGTTCATATGAGATTTTTTAGTTAGTGTGTGTGTTTGGTTAGGAGCCACGAGGGCTCGGGGGTGATTCGGAGGTGGTTCGGGGTGTTTTTAACTTAGGAAAAAGTTGTAGAAATGTTCAGTTCTGATATCTGGTATGTTGTTCTATGCGATCACATAGGAGCTTCCGTGATCGCATAGTGTAAATCTTGAGCTGCCCAGTTTTGTTCTATGCGATCACATAGTAGACTCCGTGATCGCGTACCTCAACCAATTCCTTCTATGCGATCGCACCCTTCCCTCTGCGATCACAATGTACAAAAACCCAGCCTCCATCTTAGCCTTCTACGCGATCGCATTCACCAGCCCGCGATCGCAGTGCCCAGCCAGCCTTATCCTATGCGATCGCAATCCCTCTTCCGCGATCGTATAGGGAATTTTTGCCCAGTTATTTTAAAATCCTAAAAATAGAACAGTGACGGGATTATTCCAAATTTCACACGAGCACTTCTTCTCCATAGCCCCTAGGCGAATTGTAGAGCGATTATTCACCAAAGCTTCTTGGGTAAGTATTATTTAACTTGTTCCCTTCATTTTCCTTCATCATTTATCAAATTCTTAGGCTCAAATCATGTAATCTAGGATTGGAATCGGGGAAAATGGGTAGACTTAGGGCTTTTTAATCTTCTTTGATTTAGACCTCGTTTTGGGGTCGAATTTGAAAACAAATTGTATATTCAGGCTCGTGGGGGAATGTGGGATATGAATTTGGTCAGAACCTCAGGTTTTGACCAAGCGGGCCCGGGGTCGATTTTGGAATTTTTGGAAGAAAGGCTGGGAATCTATATTTAGGCATTGGGTTTGATTTGTTTAGCTATTATTGATATCATAAAGTCGTTATTTCATAGATTTGATTGAGTTGGAGCCGAATTCGAAAGGGAAAGCGATCGTTGTGGATTGATTTAGCCGTTGAAGTTGAGGTAAGTGTTTGGTCTAACTTTGGCTTGAGGGAATATGAGTAGAGTCTTATTTGGTAATTGCTATTTGTCGAGTACGGTGTATAGGCATGATGACGAGTATCTATACACTGGTGTCGAGCACGACCGCGAGTCCTGAATTGCTAAATTATCAAATTCTTAATTGTTGTTTATGAGGATTTGGTTGAAAATCTTTAACACTGAGCCAGTAATTGTTGAGACTATGTATTGATTTAATTGTGTTAAGTAGAGATTAAATAAGTATGGTTATAGCTGGATCTCCGTTGTCGGGATAGTTTATTATATTATCTTGTTCCCTTGCCGGGATAGTTTATTATAACATCTTTCTCCCTTGCCGGGATTATTTTGTGTATTGTGTTGAAAGAAATGGGAGCGAGTGGTACACCTACCACGTGATATTATGAAATGGGAGCGAATGGTATGCCTACCACGTGATAATATGGAATGGGGGTGAGTGTACGCCTACCACATGACATTATGAAATGGGAGCGAGTGGTATGCCTAACACGTAATTTTATGAAATAGGAGTGAGTGGTACGCCTACCACGTGATATTATGAAATGGGAGCGAGAGGTTCGCCTACCACGTGATATTATAAAATGGGAGCAAGTGTTACGCCTACCACATGATATTATGAAATGGGAGCGAGTGGTACGCTTACCACGTGATATTATGAAATGGGATCGAGTGGTACGCCTACCACATGATATACTGAAATGGGATCGAGTGGTATGCCTACCACGTAATATTATGAAATGGGATCGAGCTGCACGCCTACAACGAGAGGAAATTGAAACGAGTGAAAGTGGTTTGTTTTCCCTTATTCTGTGTTAGAAGAAATCAGATGTAGTTTCTTTTGTTATTCCTGATATTCCATTTTATCTGCTACCCAATAAGAATGTTCCGCTCCAAGTTTTAATTGTTTACTTTCCGCTATTATTTTGTTGTACTTGTATATATATCTACACAGGTTTATCTGGTAGTCTGGTCTAGCCTCGTCACTACTTCGCCGGGGTTAGGCCAGGCACTTACCAGCACATGGGGTTGGTTGTGCTGATGCTACATTTTGTGCATCTTTTTGCACAGATCCAGGAGTTGGAGCAGCATTTGAGTAGCAATAGCATTCTGGGAGCGAGCTTTCAGTCCAGGGACATTTGAGGTAGCCTTGCTGACGTCCGCAGACCAGGAGTCCCTTTCTATTTTATTCAGTTTATTATCATTTGTACTGAAGCAGACCGTTTTATGTTTCATTCAAACCTTGTATTTAGTATTCTCTAGACGTTCGTGAGTATTGTGACTCCAGTTCTGGGTATTGTTTGTGATTGAACTTCCGCATTTGTTTTCAGTTATTTATATTTAAGACTTCCGCTTTTATATTAAATGTCTCATTGCCCTTATATTGTCGATGTTTGCCTAAAAGGTTAATAATTAAATGGCTTGCCTAGCTCCTAATAGCAGGCGCCATTACGACTCCCGACGATGGGAAATTCGGGTCGTGACACTTACCGTAGCAGCTTACAAGCAACTTACAAGCAGCTTACACAGTAGCATGTAGTAGCAGCTTGCTTCTTCTATAAATAGAGGAAATTTCAGTTCATTATGTACATGAATTTGAAGTCGAATAATACATCAATCTCTCTCTCTCTCTCTCTCTCTTTATATATATATATATATATATATATATATATATATATATATATACTGTTCTTTGTTTTCTTTACTTTAAAGTCTTTATTTCATAACACGTTATCAGCACGAGACTCTATCATTTTGAGAACTTACTTCGAATTTAATTTTTATTTCAATATTCATCTCTGATGTAAGGCGATGCTCTTACGTTCGTGGTTAGATCTTGTTTATTCTGAGCATCATAAGGCCGATTATATCCTTGAGGTGGTGAGCCTTTCTTCTTGGCAGTAGTGATGTGGATATCACTTACGTCTCGAGTGCCAAATTTGTGTAAAGTAATTTGAGCTTTTTGCTTATATTTGGTTTAATATATTTGTCATCACTTGCTTGGTTATATGCTATGTATACAGTTCCTATTTTGGTATTTATTTTTATCCTTATTAACTTAATAAATGATTCTAAAGTGGATAACATTATTAGATCAACTTAAACTCCAAAAGAGTTTGCAAAGAAATATAGAACCACTAGAAGTGTTTATATTCCGCATATCTCATTGTAACTAGATTTTGGTAACCACCAGAAGTGGTATATGCCTATAACCATCAGAAGTGATAATTTAGGCTTTCTATAGTTACAATTGAAAATAAGCTAGAGAAATATTCTCTATATACATGCCTCGATTTGGTTCTGAAATAGTATAATCGTAAAAGAGGTTTTAAGACATCACATAATTTAGTGTGATTAATGCACGTTCAAGTAATTATGTTTCGTCCCCTAAAGGATGAGTACTTTTGATAAATATTAATTTGTTCCCTGAAGTGAATTTGATACTATTAATAAAGCTCGTAAATATGAACATGCTCTTGATGTAAATATATTACGATTCACCTCCAGAAGAGGTAATATGATTGAGAGAATATATACTTAATTTCGTATTTTAAATTTACTCCTGAAGAAGTAACACAATTGAAATTTCCTCCTGAAGTAGGAAAATATTATGAAGTGGTATTTTCTTGTGCTTAAACAATTATTTTATATTGTTTATTTGATTATAATTTTCTCTCATGATACCATAAGTGTCTGAGAAATATTTGACAGTATAAAATGTATCAACAATTTTTGAAGAGCTAAATGTTTGTCTAGAAGACACATGACACCGGTAGTGTCTGATAAATATTAGATTGGGGATAATAAATAAAGGTTCTCGAAGAGCTTATATACAAATATTTCATTCATATCATATGATTATGGTCAAAACATATGTTGCAGTAAACATGAAGTTTCCTAAGACAAATGGCTATCATATATAGACTACAAATGACTAAAAGATTGAAAATCTTCATGTTTCCATAATCATAGGGGATAAAATAATATGTATGTGAGAAGTTACCTGCCTTATTCTCCAATTTGTATTATATCATATATCACAGTAAATCTGAAATTTACTAATGCAAAAGTAGTCAGTAAATCAGAAGTTTTACCGAGGCAAAAATAGCTATAGTAAATAAGAAATTCGTTGATACAAAAGTAGCCACAATAAATCAGAAGTTTACTATTTGCAAAAATTTATGCCATAGTAAATCACAAGTTTACTAAGAGATAAAACATGCCATGATAAACTTGAAAATTCATTTGCCATTTTAAAATTAGTTATTTGAGAATTCAGATAAGCATATACTGAAGAACTAGAAGATTCTTCAAGAATTCTCCTATGTTCCTTCTTCTCATAATAAATTGATTATACCAGCTAAAATTGGGACTAAGACCGCTGATTCTAAAATATATAAAAAGTTAATATGGGCACATTCACCTATCATGTGAATCACTTATCGATGCATATATGAGATGGTTATATGTGTGTTTATTGTCAACCTGCAGTTTGGCATTTGATATTGTTTTTCTTAATTAAGAGCATAATTTTCAGATTATGAAATCAAGATAGTTCATCTTGATGATGCTGGTTAATTTACATCCAAGCTAGTTTAGTACTGAATACCTCCTATTAATGGCTAAATTATTGCTTATGAGAACAAAGTTCATGTGTTGGTCTAAGATTTTCTAAATTGTATACAACAACACTTGTATGCGTCAGATCAACAATATATGATAACTCCTCCCCTCACAATTGGTTTAGGATCATAAACCAAATATTTTTACTATTTAATAACTTTTGATGTGTGGTATATGATTAATTTCTCTACAACTATACACAAAGATAGATTTTCCAGAGAAGATTGGGGATATATGTTAGTTTTTCTAACATTTGGTGGATGGAATAAGCAGTTGGAAAATATGTTAAATGAATCAAATTATCATTAATGTGATCCCCACTTAGAAGATAATTCAAGTCAAATGTCAGAAGCATTTTCTGATCCAAAATTAAATATCATATTTCAACCGCAAATGCCCCTATTAAAATTAAAGTCCCTGAAGCATAGTAAATCGATCGATTCCAAAGGTAACAATCATTGAAAAATAATTGGAGCAACTTATCAAAATGATCATAATAAGGAGGAAATGAGCTCTAGAGGAACCGACGGCATAACATTTCATTGAACTCCAGAAGAAGTTCAGGTACCTGAAAATAATGAAAGTGATGAGATCTCAACAAGTTATGTCGCTTAGGAACTGATACAAAATGATGGTCGACGATATATTTGATCAATATAATGCGCAATATTGTAAACGATTGTGAGGATCGGACCTCTGGTCCAGACACCTGAAGATGTCATGCCATTTAAATACAAGTCATAACCTAAATGACTCATTTGATTATTCTATATGAAGATCCTTGAAGGATTTAAAATACTTGAAGCATATAATTCAAAGTCTTGAGAAATGTACTCGATCAAATTACAATGATCTTTTACGGTTTAAATCAATCTGGGCACATGTGATATAATCGCCTCAACGAATATTTGTTGAAAAAAGGTTACATAAATAATGTTATTTGTCCATGTATTTTTATAAAGAAAATATCATCAGAATTTGTTACACTTGCCGTTTATGTTGTTGACATAAATTTTGTTGGAACTCCAAAAGAGCTATAAAAGGCAATTGAATATCTTAAGAAAGAAGAAAGATCTTGAAAAAATAAAATTTCGTCTTGGTCTGCAAATTGAATATTTAGCAAATGAAATCTTTGTCTATCAACTGCCTACACAGAAAGGGTCTTTAAACGCTTTTACACCGACAAAGCAGACCCATTAAAACCAATAGATGTTCGATCATTTGAAGTGAATAAGGATCCGTTCTGATCTCCAGAAGAGGATGATGAACTACTTAGTCTTGAAAATTTTATCTCAATGCAATTGGTGCACTTTGTATCTTTTAATGCTAACAAAGATGATGCAGATCGTAATTGGTTATTCAGATACAAGATTAGAATGCAGAAACTCAAATATTTGAAACAAGGTTTTTTTCAAGGGGAGTAAAATAAGCGAAGTACTCTTTTTCCCTTACTAAGGTTTTTCCCACAGGGTTTTCCTTATAAGGTTTTTAATGAGGCAGCCAACAATGCATAATACTAAATATGTGTCCTCTTTTTCCTTCACTAGAATTTTTTCCACGGGGTTTTTCATAGTAAGATGTTAACGAGGCATATATATATATATGGATGTTCATTTAGTATTTCGTTGTAAATAAGCTTCCTCAAGAAAGCTTATCCATATGTGACTCCGCCTTACATATGTTTATCTATTTAGTACTTTATTGGAGATAAGCCTCCTGAAAAAGCTTATCATTTCTGTACTCGGTTATGGATAATATTACCTCCGATAGAAGATTAGCTAGTCTGGTACAATAGCAGCTTATAACCAGCCTACACAACAGCTTGCAGTAGCAGCTTACAACCAGCTTACACAGTAGCTTGCAGTAGAAGCTTACACAGCAGCTTATACAACGTATTTTCTTCTATAAATAGAGGAGATTTCAGTTTATTATGTATATGAATTTGAAATTTAATAATATCAATCTCTACATTTGTCATCTATTTCTTTACTTTAAAGTTTTTATTTGATATCACGATTCATATACATAGTTCTTTTTTTATTTAGTAAAGATGTAAGGCAACATTAATCACTAGAGGAAAAGGGATCAATATATCAATTACCAAGTTTTCGTTACATGACTCAAGTATCGACACTATCAGTTTCACTACTTTTGGAAGTGATCTAGGTGTTAATTTTTCTTCTATGACATTTTTATCAA
This sequence comes from Nicotiana glauca, assembly GCA_026770625.1. Lineage (NCBI taxonomy): Eukaryota > Viridiplantae > Streptophyta > Magnoliopsida > Solanales > Solanaceae > Nicotiana > Nicotiana glauca. Next base: position 100,568 of record MU717986.1, read on the forward strand.
CAACTGTATATATTGTTTGTCAGAATTTTATCAAAAATTAAACATCTTATCCAACCACAGAAAAACGCCTACTTTGCTAACATTATGATGTAACCAACACCTGTCTTAACAGATGTTAAAAGCAGAATGAAGATCGATGATGCAAGATGCCCCATTAAGACACGTGTCATACAGTTAACTTTAGACCAACGTATTTAAACTGGCCTACATAATGTCCTTTCCATAAATTGAACGCAAATAACTGTCTTCGTACATTTTGCAGAATTTTTATTTTTAAGAATTGCAAAGAAGAAAATTTAAAAGAGAGTGAAAATGCAGTCCGTGAAGGAAAAAGCCTCTAACGTGGCCGCTTCGGCAAAATCTGGCATGGAAAAGACCAAAGCTGTTGTCCAAGAGAAGGTTTTTTTATTATTCTTTCCCCTTTCATTTCCATTAACATCACAAAGCGTAAATTGTACGTAATTTTTCTTGTAAAACATATTCATATTCTTAGGTTTGCAGTGGTACTTTGGTATAGCATTCAATAAAGTAAGTGAAAAATTCGGGAAGACTGGTGTTTAGATCTTAGTAAAAACAAAAATGTTAGATAGTCTGTCTAAATGTTGAATAATAGCGTTACCTGGTACCTGCATTAGTGATACAGATTGTAGGAATATTCAAACATTGTCGATGGCGCAAAAACATATCATGTTATGATTCTTGAGCAACTTGTTAATCTGAATTTAGTATTTTCATGTTTTATCTGAATTCAGTATTTCTACCACGGAGCATAACTATATATGTGAAAATCTATCAAAATTTCAATGTCAATGTTTGATTTGAACTAATAGAACAAGTGTCGTGCTAAGAACCTTAAAGATCAAACATATCAAAGTTAAATTCTGAACTCGCCTCGATGTAGTGTTGGTTCATCTTTGTGTAGAGTGATACCATTTTACCGTAAGTTTTCCGTATTCAAACAGGTGGAGAGAATGACAGCCCATGATCCAACACAGAAGGAGATGGCAACAGGAAAGAAGGAAGAGAGGATCAACCAAGCAGAGATGAGCAAGCAGGCAACTCACGACCGCAATGCAGCTATTCACCAGGGCGGGGGCACGGGCACAGGCAGGCCACATTATTCCAACTCGACCACTGGTGTCACTGGACACTCAACTGGTGCACACCAGATGTCTGCCTTGCCAGGACACGGCGCTGGGGAGCCAATGGGTCAAGCGACAGACAGGGTGGTGCAATCTCACCCCATTGGAACCGCAACTGGGACTCAAAGGGCCTCCGCTGCACATAACACCCATGTAGGCGGTGGGGTAAACCAGGGCTATGGCACTGGTGGTAACTATAGTTAGAATATAATCAGAATAAGCTAGAATTGTTTGGCCCTAAGCCTTTGTTGTTTTAGGACATTTGATTTTGGTACTTCGTGTTTGGTGCTTTGATAAAGAACTCATGTTCTATTGGTTTATTCTCTGTCTCAAGAAATACAAATGTGATGAACCAAAAGGTCATCTTATGTTTTTGAACCTAATTTCATGTTCCGATGCCTTCAAAACATAATTTTATTCCTTCTTGATTTGTGTGTGCAGTCTGGCGTGCTTCCGGAAAGCTTTTATGTTGAAAGTTGATGAAAATAATAATTTTTGCCAATAAAAAGTTGATTTAGTTGATTTCGATCAACGTTTTGAGTAAACAGATCTGGACTCGTGTTTTGACAGTCCCGATAGGTCCGTATCGATATATGGGACCTAGGCGTATGCCCGGAATCGAATTCCGAGGTCCATAATTCGAGATATGAATTTTTAATGGAAATTGAAAGACAGAAAATTAAATAGTTTTAAGAACTTGGTTATTATTTGATGCTGTTGGTATTGGGACCGTATTTTGGTTCCGAATTCCGGTACAGGTCCGAAATAATATTTATACCTATTTGGTGAGAAACGAAATTGATTTGACGTGATTCAGACGTTCGTTTGTGAAAATAGGAATTTCAAGGTGTTCTTAAGAATTTCATGTGACTTGGTGCTAAATTCATCGTTGTAGGTATAATTTTGGCAATTTGATCGCTTGAGCAATTTCGTATGATGTTTTAAGACTTGTGTGCATGTTTGGTTTGCAGCCCCGAGAGCTCGGGTTAGTTTCAGGTAAGCTACGGAGTGATTTGAACTTGGAAAATTTTGCTGGTATGCTTCAAGTTTGCAGACTTCGCATTTGCAAGGTCTGGCTCACAAATGCGAGTCTCGCATTTGCGTGGAAAATTTTGCTGGTATGCTTCAAGTCTACAGACTTCGCATTTGCGAGGTCTGTCTCACAAATGCGAGCCTCACATTTGCGAGTAATGGGCAGGGAGGGACAACTTCACAATTGCAATCCTGGCAGTTCGTATTTGCAAACCAAGGGTCACATTTTCATCAATAGTAGGCCCAGGTAAATCTTCGCATTTGCGAAGAGAAGTTTGCATTTGCGGGGGTCGTATTTGCGGACCCCTTATCGCAAATGTGATACTTGCAACTGAATAAATAGTTAGAAAACGGGATTTTTCACTCATTCTTCAATTTTTCAAAACCTAAAACACAAGAGGCGATTTTCCAAAGACTTTTCCTTCCCCTAATCATAAGTAAGTGATTCTTAACTAGCCTCTTTCAATCTTTCACCTCTTTTTTAAAAAAATTCAACCAAGAATCTAAGATTTTCATAGTGAAATTAGGGATTTTTGGGTAGAAACTAGGGATTTGATAAATTTGGAATTTAGACCTCAAATTGAGGTCGGAATCCAAAACTAATTACATATTCGGGCTCGGGGGTAAATGGGTGAACGGATTTGGTCTGACCTTCGAGTTTTTGACCAAGTTGGTCCGGGGTTGATTTTTGACCTTTTGGGAGAAATGTTGGGAAACCTAAATTTATGTATTGAAATTGATTTTTTTAGCAATATTTGATGTTATTAAGTTAATTATGGCTAGATACAAGTGGTTTGGAGGTGGAATATAGAGGGAAAACGGTAATTGAGCAGTGAGTGGCCTACAAATTGAGATAAGTGTTATGTCTAGCTTTGACTCGAGGGATTAGGAATCCTTGACTTAGTTGCTATGTGAAAATCCATGTGAGTGGCGTATAGGTGAGGTGACGAGTACCTATGCACCGCCAATTTATCTATTTAGCCTATTTTTTTCCCGTTCTTATTATATTGCCTTTCATGTCTTAACTGCTACATCCTTTATTGGTATTTCCATGCTTAATTGCTACTTGTCAGACATTGCTTTTAATTGTTGAAGGTATTAGCTACGCCGTAGTTTCATTGTCTTATATTATTAGCTTAAGTTGGTTTATCGGTGTTTTTGGTATATTTTTAATTGGTTTCACTGAGTAGTATTATTTGTGTGAAGTTTCATAATGTACAAGCTTTCTGTTTGCTTTGGTTTGAGGTTTAAATATTGAGTGAGTTTTGAGTTAGATTGTGAAATTTTTGTACTTATTGAGTAATTGATGCTGATATGGTAGGATCGGGTTGTGCGCCTCAAAAGGAGGAATAAGGGTGATATATTGAGGAGGAATAAAATTGAATGCTATTATATGGTTGGATCGGATTACATGCCGCAACAGGAGGAATAAGGGTTATATATTAACGATGAATAAGGGTGAATGCTATTATATGGTGGGATCGGGTTGCACGCCGCAACAGGAGGATAATGGTGATATATTGAAGAAGAATGAGGGTGAAATGCTATTATATGATGGGATCAGATTGCACGCCGCAAGAGGAGGAATAAGGGTGGACTGATATGAAATAATAAGGGTGAATATTCATATTGATATTGATATATGGTGGGATCGGGATGCGCGCCGCATCAGTTTATGTGTTTATGTATCTTTCTTTTACTATGTAAGTTATTCTATAGCCTTGCATTTCACTTAAGGATTGGTTATAGCTGGATATTGATAAGACACTTGAGTTCTGTATTCATTCCTTGGAAGTTACGACTTTATTTTGTCCTGTCCTTCTTTCTGCTTTTATTGTACACTGTATTGCAATTATCTCACCGTAGTCTCGTCACTACCTCTTCGAGGTTAGACTTGGAACTACCAGTACATGGGGTCGGTTGTATTGATATTAGACTCTGCACTTCCTGTGCAGATTTTGGAGCAGGTAGTGGCTGATCGAGAGGTCGGTTGCAGATATTTTCAATTAGGGGACCCAAGGTAGTCTTGCTGGCGTCCCCTTCTACATCTCTATATTAATGTTTTTTCTTTATTTCCAAAACAATTGTAATTTCTTTTATAATGATGTTTGCAGAAAATCATAGTGTGTTCGTGGATTGTGATACCAGATTCTGGGTAGTAATAGAAATCGTATTGGTAATAGAATATAAACAAATAGGCTATTTACTTACTTCCGCATTTATTTCTACTTGTTTTAGTTTGCTTATTTTTAATCACTGAAATGTAAAGTAAATTGGTTTATAAAACTCTAACTTTGGCTTGCTTAGCAAGTGTGATGTTAGACGTCATCACGGTCCCGATGGTGGAAATTCCGGATCATGACAATTTGGTATCAGAGCATTAGGTTGCCTAGGTCTCACAATCCACGAACAAGCTTAGTAGAGTCTGAAGGATCGGTACGGAGACGTCTGTGCTTATCCCTAGAGGCTACATAGTTTAGGAAAAATTTCACTTCTATTCTTCTCTGTCGTGCGATTTGATCTCTCAATGCTAATTGAACTCTCTACTCTTGTTCCTTCGTAGATGGAGAGAACATATACCGCTTCGTCAACTGAGGAGAAGCCAGAGTCCCTAGTGGCAGCTCCTATGAGGGACAGAGGACAATGCCGAGGCTGTGCTAGAGGTCAGAGCAAGGGTAAGGCTCAGCCCAGAGCTCGAGCAGCAACACCAGCGGCGGAGCCTCAGGTAAAGTTTGATGAAGAGGCTCCAGCCCAGACCGTTCCATCATGGCTACTGGTTCTAGAGGGGTTCATCGCTATCCCGATACTTCAGGATGCTTTGGTCCGTCTAGTGGGCCTTATGGAGAGTGTTACTCAGAACGACATATTTCCTGCAGCACCAGCCGTCTCTCGGGTTCGGGGAGGAGTTCAGATTCCCGCTACTCACACTACGGAGCATATGGCTCCCCTTTTTCAGACTCCAGCAGCTCAGCCAGTTTGGAATGTTCCATGGGGTTTTGCATCACAGATCGGTAACGGGTTAGCTATGTCTTCTGAGGATTTTTTTAGATTAGACAAGTTCACCTAGCTCTTTCCAGTTCATTTTAGTGGGGCAGCTTCTGAGGACCCACATGATTCTCTTGACCGTTACCGTGAGTTGTTATGGAAAATAGGGATATTGGAAAGTAATGGGGTCGATTTATCTACGTTTCAGATGGTAGGGTCCGCCAAGAGATGATGGAATGATTTTGTGTTGACTAGACCAGTTGGGTTGCCTACTTTGACTTGGGACCAGTTCTCTCAGATATTTCTTGAGAATTTCCTTCCTGTTATACTGAGCGAGGACTATCGTAGGTAGTTCGAGCATCTCCAGCAGGGTAGTATGTTCGTCTCTCAATACGAGACCCGCTTTATTGATTTGGCCCATCATGTTCTTATACTTCCTACCGAGAGAGAGAGAGAGAGAGAGGGTGAGGAGGTTTATTGAGGGACTTGCTCAGCCTATCAGATTACAGATGGCTAAGGAGAGTGGGAGTGAGATTTCTTTCCAAGATGCAGCCAATGTTGCCAGGCGAGTTGAGATGGTTCTAGCTCAGGGGAGTGTTCAGGGGTCTGACAAGAGGCGCATCACTCCGGTGGATTCAGTGGGGCCTTATCTGGAGATTGAGGTACGTTTGGTAAGGTTCATCCTCCCAGGCCATTTCATTTAGCACTTCAAGCATCCGATGGAGCTTTAGGGAGTCGTGGTCCTTATGTACTTTCTTTGGGCCAACCATCTTATAGCGTACCACCAGCTCCTATCAGAGCACCTCCTCTTTAGAATTATTATCATGGTCAGTCTTCTTGTCCGGGCCAGCCTTAGTTTCCATAGCCACAGTATCAGGATGGATGTTGCGAGTGTGGTATTATGGGAATATCCAGAGGACCTGTACGAGATTAGTGTGCGTTCTGCCACAACAGTAGGGTTCTCGTGCCATGATTGCGGCACCGGGCACGCCACCTCCCGCTCAGCCAGCTAAAGGTAGGGGTCAGGAAGCCAGCGGTAGAGGTCAGGATGCTAGAGGTGGAGGTCAGGCCGTTAGAGGTGAAGGCCAAGCCTCTAGAGGTGGAGGCTAGCCAACAGGAGGTCGTCCTAGAGATATGTTTCAGAGTGGTGGGGCCCAGCCCCGATGTTATGCTTTTCCAGTCAGGCTTAAGGCTGAGTCATCCGATACTGTTATCATAGGTACTATTTTAGTTTGCAGTAGAGATGCTTCAGTTCTATTTGATCCAGGGTCTACATCCTCCTATGTGTCATCTTACTTTGCTTCATATTTGGTTGTGCCTCGTGATTCTTTGAGTGCTCCCATGTATGTGTCCATACCGGTGGGGGATTCTATTATTGTAAATCATGTCTATCGCTCTTGTGTGGTAATTATTAGAGGTCTTGAGACTAGCGTAGATCTCCTAGTTCTCTATATGGTCGATTTGATGTTATTTTGGAGATGGATTGGCTGTCACCTTATCATACTATATTGGATTATCACGCCAAGACCGTGACCATAGACTTACCGTAGTTGCCTCGACTAGAGTAGAGGGTGACTCTTGGTCATTCTACCAACAGGGTTATCTCTTACATGAAGGCTCAGCATATGGTCGAGAATGGGTGTTTATCTTATTTGGCTTATGTTCGTGATTCTAGTGCGGAGGTTCCTTTCATGAATTATGTACCAGTTGTTCGGGAGTTTCCAGAGGTATTTCCTGCAGACCTACCAAGGATGCCACCCGACAAAGATATTGACTTCTGCATTGATCTAGTTCCGGGCACTCCGCCCATTTCTATTCTGCCATAGTGCATGGCCCCGTCAGAGTTGAAAGAGTTGAAGGAGAATTTAAAAGATTTGCTTGATAAGGTCTTTATTAGACCCAGTGTCTCGCGTTAAGGTGCACCCGTGTTGTTTGTAAAGAACAAGGATGATTCAATGAGGATGTGCATAGATTATCAGCTGTTGAACAAAGTCACCATCAAGGACAAGTACCCATTGCTAAGGATTGATGACTTATCTTATCAACTTCAAGGTGCCAAGGTGTTTTCAAAGATCGATTTGAGGTGTGGCTACCATCTGTTGAGGATTAGGGCATCTGATGTCCCTAAGACATCTTTTTAGACTCGATATGGGCATTTGAGTTCCTGGTGATGTTATTTGGCTTGAAAAATGCCCTAGAAGCATTTATGGATTTGATGAACCGGGTGTTTCAGCCTTACCTGGATTCCTTTGTGATTGTGTTTATTGATGATATCCTGATCTACTCTCGTTGTCGAAATGAGCACTAGCAACATTTTCGGATCGTACTTCAGACTCTGAGAGACAGTCAGTTATATGCTAAGTTTTTAAAATACGTGTTTTGGTTCAGTTCAGTTGCTTTCTTGGGTCACGTTGTATCAGTAGAGGGTATTCAGGTGGATCCTAAGAAGATTTAGGCCGTTCAGAATTATCCTAGACCTACTTCAGCCATGTAGATCCGTAGTTTCTTAGGTTTGGCGGGTTATTACCATCGGTTCGTGGAGGGGTTTTCATCTATAGCACCCCCATTGACCAGGTTGACTCAGAAGGGTGCCCCGTTTAGATGGTCAGATGAGTGTGAGGTAAGCTTTTAGAAGCTCAAGACTGCTTTGACTACGGCACCAGTATTGGTATTGCCCACAGGTTCAAAGCCTTATACAATATATTGTGACGCATCTCGTATTGTACTTGGTGCGGTATTGATTCAAGGTGGCAAGGTAATTGTATATGCTTTATGGAAGCTAAAGATTCACGAGAAGATATATCCAGTTCATGACCTAGAGTTGGAAACCATTGTTCATGCGCTGAAAATTTGGAAGCAATATCTATATGGCGTGTCATGTGAGGTGTTCATGGATCATAAGAGTTTGCAGTATTTGTTCAAGCAAAAGGAGCTCAATTTGAGGCAGGGGAGGTGGTTGGAGCTATTGAAAGACTATGATATCACATTCTTGTATCATCCCGGGAAGGCCAATGTGGTGGCCGATGCTTTGAGTAAGTCGGTGAGAGACCGCTTGTATTAGATGTTCAGGCCTTAGCAAATCAGTTCGTGAGGTTGGATGTTTCTGAACCCAGTCGTATTTTAGCTTGCACAGTCACTCGGCCTTCTTTGTTTGAGCGTATCACGGAGCGGCAGTATGATGACCCTCATTTTCTTGTCCTTAGGGACACAGTGCATTACGGTGATACCAAGAAGGTTACTATTGGAGATGATGGAGTTTTGACGATGCAGGGTCATGTTTGTGTGCCTAATGTGGATGGACTTCGTGAGTTGATTCTAGAGGAAGCTCACAGTTCCCGGTATTCTATTCATCAGGGTGCCGCCAAGATGTATCAGGACTTGCGGCAGCATTATTGGCATAGGAGGATGAAAAAGGATATTATTGCATATGTAGCTCGTTGTCTAAATTGTCAGCAAGTAAAGTACGAGCATCAGAGACCTGGTGGTTTGCTTCGATAGATAGAGATTCCTGAGTGGAAGTGGGAGTATATCACTATGGATTTCGTTGTTGGACTCCCACAGACTCAGAGGAAGTTCAATGCAGTTTGGGTTATTATGGATAGACTGATCAAGTCAGCGCATTTCATTCCTATGGTAGTTTCCTATTCTTCGAAGCGGTTGGTAGAGATTTATATCCGTGAGATCGTTCGTCTTCACAGTGTGCCCGTGTCTATCATTTCTGATCGAGGTATGTAGTTTACCTCGCACTTCTAGACGGCAGTACAGTGTAAGTTGTGTACGTGGGTCGAGTTGAGCACAACATTTCATCCTCACACGGATGGACTGTTCGAGCGTACTATTCAGATCTTGGAGGATATGCTCCACGCATGTGTTATCGGCTTTGGAGGTTCTTGGGATCAGTTCTTACCGTTAGCCGAGTTTTCCTACAACAACAGCTATCAGTTTTTCGAGCATCCAGATGGCTCCCTATGAGGTATTATATTATAGACGGTGTCGATTGCTAGTTGGATGGTTTGGGCTGGGAGAGGCTCGATTATTGGGTACAGATTTGGTACAGGATGCCTTGGATAAGGTTAAGATCATTCAGGATAGACTTCTTACCGCCCAGTCTAGGCAGAAGAGTTATGCCGACCCTAAGGTTCGTGATATGGCATTAATGGTCGAAAAGAGAGTATTACTTCGGGTATCGCCCATGAAGGGTGTAATGAGGTTTGGAAAGAAGGGCAAGTTAATCCCTAGGTATATCGGGCCTTTTGAGATCCTTGAGTGAGTGGGAGAGGTGGCCTACAAACTTGCGTTGCCACCAGGCTTATCAGCGGTACATCCAGTATTCCATGTGTCCATGCTTCGGAAGTATCACGGCGATCCATCCCATGTGTTAGATTTCAGCACTATCCAATTGGAAAAGGATTTGACCTATGAGGAGCTAGTAGCTATTCTAGACCGGTAGGTTCGTCAGTTGAGATCAAAAACTTATCCTTCGGTTCGAGTGCAGTGGAGAGGTCATCCAATTGAGGGAACTACCTGGGAGTCCGAGTCCGATATGCGGAGCTGATATCCCCACCTTTTCACCAGCTCGGGTACTTTTCTATGTCCGTTCGAGAACGAATGGTTATTTTAGAGGTGGAGAATGTGATGACCCAAAAGGTTATCTAATGTTTTAGAACTCGATTCCGTGTTCCATGGCCTTCAAAACCTTATTTTTATTCCTCCTTGACTTGCGTGCGCAGTCTAGGCATGTTTCAGGAAAGCTTTTATGTTGAAAATTGATGAAAATAATAATTTTTGCCTTTAAAAGTTAATTTTAGTTGACTTCGATCAACGTTTTGAGTAAACAGACCTAGACTAGTGTTTTAACAATCCTGGTGGGTCCGTATCGAAGTATGGGACTTGGGTATATGCCCAGAATCGAATTCAGAGGTCCCTAGCTCGAGATATGATTTTTTGATGAAAATTGAAAGACAGAAAATTAAACGGTTTTAAGAATTTGGTTAATATTTGATCTTTTTGGTATCAGCCCATATTTTGGTTTCTGAGCCCGGTATAGGTCCAAAATAATATTACACTTATATGTGAAATTTGGTAAGAAACAAAACCGATTTGATATGATTCAGACGTCTGGTTGTGAAAATAAGAATTTCAAAGTGTTCTTAAGAATTTCATGTGATTTGGTGCTAAATTCGTAGTTCTAGGTGTTATTTTGACGGTTTGATCGCACGAATAAGTTTGTATGATGTTTTAAGACTTGTGTGCATGTTTGGTTTGGAGCTCCAAGGGCTCATGTGAGTTTCGGGTAGGCTACAAAGTGATTTGAACTTAGAAAATTTTATTGGTATGCTTCAGGTCTGCAGACTTCACATTTGCGAGTTCTGGCTCGCAAATGCGAGCCTCGCATTTGCGAATAATGCATCGTATTTGCGAGAAATGGGCGGGAGGGAAAGCTTTGCAATTGCAAAGCTTTGATCGCAATTGTGGTCCTGGCAGTACGCATTTGCGAACCAGGGGTCGCATTTACGACAATAGCAGGCCTAGGTAAATCTTCACAATTGCGAAGAGAAGTTCGCATTTGCGGGGGTCGCATTTGCGAACCCGATATCCCAAATGCGATACCTACAACTGAACAAATAGTTGGAAAATGGGATTTTTCATTCATTCTTCAATTTTTCAAAACCTAAAACACAATAAACGATTTTGCAAAGACTTTTCCTTTCCCAAATCGTAAGTAAGTGATTCTTAACTAGCTTCTTTCAATCTTTCACCTCTTTTTTTACAAAATTTCAACTTAGAATCTAAGATTTTTCTTGATGAAATTGGGAGTTTTTAGGTAGAAACTAGGGATTTGATAAATTGGGGATTTAGACCCCAAATTGAGGTCGGATTCCAAAACAAATTACATATTGGGGCTCGGGGTGAATGGCTGAACGAATTTTGGTCGGAACTTCGAGTTTTGACCAAGTCGGCCCCAGGTCGGTTTTTGACTTTTTGGGGGAAATGTTGGATAATCTAAATTTATGTATTGACATTGATTCCTTTAGCAATATTTGATATTATTAAGTTAATTATGTCTAGATACGAGTGTTTTGGAGGTGGAATCTAGAGGAAAAGAGGTAATTGAGCAGTGAGTGGCATGCGATTGGGGTAAGTGTTGTGTCTAACTTTAACTCGAGGGATCAGGAATCCTTGACTTAATTGGTATGTGAAATCCATGTGAGTGGCATATTGCTGTGAGGTGACGAGTACCTATATGCCGCCAGTTGATCTGTTTAGCCTGTTTTCTTCCCGTTCTTATTATATTGTCTTCCCTGCCTTAACTGCTACACATTTTACTGGTATTTCCATGCTTAACTGCTATTTGTCAGATATTGTTTTTCATTGTTGAAGGTATTAGCTACGTCGTACTTTCATTGTCTCATATTATTGGTTTAAGCTGGTTTATTGGTATTTTTGGTATATTTTGGAATGGTTTCGCTGAGTAGTATTATTTGTGTGAAGTTTCTTAATGTACAAGCTTTCCGTTTGGTTTGGTTTGAGGTTTAAATATAGAGAAGAGTTTTGAGTTAAATTGTGAAATTTCTATACTTATTGAGTAATTGATGTTGATATGGTAGGATCGGTTTGCATGCCGCAACATGAAAAATAAGGGTGATATATTGAGCAGGAATAAGGGTGAATCCTATTATATGGTGGGATCGGGTTGCACGCTGCAACAGGAGGAATAAGGGTGATATATTGAGGAGGAATAAGGGTGAATGCTATTATATGGTGGGATCGGGTTGCACGCCGCAACAAGAGTAATAACGGTGATATATTGAGGAGGAATAAGGATGAATACTATTATATGGTAGGATCGGGTTGTACGCCGTAACAGGAGGAATAAGGGTGGACTGATATGGAGTAATAATGGTGAATATTCATATTGATATTGATATATGGTGGGATCGGGATGCGCGCTGCATTAGTTTATGTGTTTATGTATCTTTCTTTTACTGTGTTAGTTATTCTGTAGCTTTGCATTTCACTTAAGGATTTGTTATAGATGGATACTGATAAGTCACTTGAGTTCTATATTCATTCCTTGCAAGTTACAGCTTTATTTTGTCATGTCTTTCTTTCTGCTTTTATTATACACTGTATGCTGGTTATATTGTAATTTCCGTGCCGTAGCCTCGTCACTACCTAGTCGAGGTTAGGCTAGAAACTTACCAGTACATGGGGTCGGTTATACTGATACTGCACTCTGCACTTTATGTGTTGATTTTGGAGCAAGTAGTGGCTAATCGAGAGATCAGTTGTAGATATTTTCAATTAGGAGACCCAAGGTTGTCCTGCTGGCGTCCGAATGCCCCAACGTCCCCTTCTACACACTACAATGTTTTAGGCCTTTAATTACACCTGAAAAGCGTGGCTTAAACTATCAGAAAGTGTGGCATTTGACTAAAGGCCACACTTTCGGACCTAAGACAACGCTTTTTAAGGGGTGGCCTAAATGAACGTAACCTTTGCCCTAGGACAACGCTTTTTAAGCGTTATTTTAGAAGCCACACTTGAAAAACGTGGCTAAAAATTAATAAAGGCCACATTTGTAGTGCCCTCTATGGTAACACTTTTCGGCACTACAACAACACATGAAAAATGTGGCCTTTGTTACTCTTTGGATCACGCTCGAAAGCGTTGCTTTTTCTAGTATATAAGACACAAATTTTCCAATCCCTGTGGCCACACATTTTGATGTGTGGCAATTGTGTCTAAGCTATGAAGTAATTTATTTTCAGTAAAATATATTTTCATATGTATCCCATAATCACGTACGAAGATCTCAAACCCTCAATCATATAAAAGAAAAATAACAAAAGAATAATTCCAATGCATATACTTGCAATGAACTTCAAAAAAAGATTAAATCTTGTGTAATACAATGAAGCAAATTATTTCAAGATGCTTGTAACTTTACAAAATCAAATGTAGTATCAGGAATTACAAATATCGTAATTGTCCGAAGTCTTCATCGTTAAATTTCAATAGATCAAATAGTCTTTTGGCACCATTTTTAATTGTCCACCACAACTTTCATACAAAATAAAATTTGTAATTAGATAGAAATTCATAGTATGCAAGTGCAAACTCAGAGCAGTGTGGTAGAGTTGTCCCCTTGGGGACTCAGGACAATATAAGTAAGAGATATACATATACACGACTTAAACAAATGACAAGAGTAGATGAAAATCTATATATGTTGTAGTGCTGAGATGAAAATGTATGAATGATTTGAGTAACAGAACCTATGGACAAAAATCATAAATTATTGGACTTCCTCATTTGTTTTCTTAGCATCCAGACATCTAGTTATATTCTCTCTATAGTATGATTATGTTGCTTTCTTTCGTTTAATTCATGTATAATGACGGAAATACTAGATTAGTGAATTTCTTTTTCAAAAGGAACATTAACTTTAACATATAGCATATACTTAATCAATTCACTTTCAATTAAGCTAGAAATAACTAGATACAAATACTTTACCCAAATCAAGGATGTTGTTAGCTAGAATTTGGTACGTCCAGTCTGCTATCTTATTAATAGTTTTTGAGATAGAAATGTAATCTACTAGTGAGTACCTCTTTCAGGTGACTATAATCACTTAGCTATCATTGATATCTTAGAATCTTGCAAGAAATTAAAAGCGTAGGTACAATTTCTATTCTATTAACCCTCATATCTGTATAGAGAGATACTGAAAAACTTTCATCAGACAATTTGCTAACTCAATTTTACCCTCAAGCAATATTGGTCTCAACATTTTAAATACCTATCATAACAAAGATAATCATGTAGATCTTTATTCACTTAAAAGCTGAGTTAAACAAAAGGAAGGGAGGACATTTAAAATGTTTTGTGTGATTGAAAGTGAGTGAAAAAGATATCCTTGTTGGGAAGTGAATACCTTTATTCACTTGGCATCCTCTTTAAATTCATAATTGTTGGAGTTACCAGAAAAAAATTCATTTCAAGATATCTGAAAGTAATTCTCAAACAACAAAATTTGTATTTGTGTACTTCTCATTCTAGCAAACAGAGAATAAGATAGTAAGTCAAAGAAGGCAAATGCAAATTTACCTCTTCAGTTGAACTCAAAGGAAGATCTTAAGCTGAGAAAATACACAATAGAGACCAAATCAACATTAGAAATATGCAAGTTTCATATGTCAAGAGATAAAGAATGAAGGAAAAAGATGACAAATTATGTATTATGCTCAACTAATCGATATACTGCAGAACATTTTCTTTCCAAAGATGGCACATCCAAAGTTTGATTACCTAGTCGATGTATATTTTCTATCAACTAATCCTCCTACAATAATTTTAAGGAGAGAAGGAAGTTAATAGCTAAACAGTCAGTTTATCCAGCTTTACCTACCAAACATGGCAATGAATAATGCGTTAACATACCTCTAAAGCACCTCTATCCTTTTTCTTTGCCTTCCTCACTTTTGCTCTATGTTGATCTTATTTGAGAACATGAAGAATCCTTTGTTCACTCCAATGTCCACATGTATAACTTATACTAAAGTAAGAAAGAACTGAATTGACGCAAAATACAATACAATCAGAAGTAGGATAATATCTTTAAAATTTGATATTTCGACCACAAAGTTAAAGTCTTAATAGCATTAGAACTAAATATTGCGCTAGCATAAAAAAATAAATAATATGCGTCAATTGATATGCCAAATTGATCTACCTAACTCAATATTGCCATATTTATTTAATATCAAACTAGAGCATTAGTCTTAGCTTCAGAAGCTATACAATTAATAATGAGAGAGAGAGATAACAAGAATTAACTATTAGACAATAGAATGTCAGAATAAGATTTTGTGCCCAGATTCTATAATCGTAAAAAGTTATTCTCCTCCGAAAATACAAGTGAAGGTCATCCCTCCCCCTTATGGGCTAGAGAATGTCATATAACTAAATCCCGTTTACAATAGAGATCAACCAAATCCCATTGTAATTGAAGTATATCTTCATCACTATCTCATATTTTTATCCTTAATTCATAAAGCTTCATGAAAAAAGTACCATATCTTCTTGCACATCTTTTAATTATCAAACCATATAAATAACAAAATATTTTAATTTCAAATACCAAGCCTCAATGTATGCCATTAATTCATAAGCATTTATGCGTTTATGCTACAAAAACTTTATGTCAAACTTAAGTAGAAAACTTAGACTAATATTTTGAACTCCACAATTGGGAAGTAACACCATAACGCTTCAAATTCAAAACAAAAACATACAAAGCACCGAATAAAGTAATTTGATAACAAAAGGACATAATAATAGTTGTACTATAAAATGAAGCAAGATGTGGCGAACATGAAAATTGTGCCGCACGTGCAAACTAACAAGTTATTAAAACATATAAGCATATAAGAAAAGGCAAACCAAATAGGTCCAGAAATTTTCATCTCATGAAAATACCTTCTTTATGCTTCAGTTCCTTTTCAAACACTCATTATTGCTTTCTGTCCATCCATATTTGATACTAAATTTATGATTCCTACTAATTCTTTCAAATTCTTACTATTTATCCAACAAATTTCACTTCATTAATTGGCTTCAAAACCAAAATGATTTCAACAGTAAGGACAGGTCAAACAAACAATCCATCAAACAGGTAATATGCAATGTCAATCCCAAAAGAAATTCTGCAAATAGGCAAAGCTAGTATAGAAATGTTTAAGATCTAAACACGAGTACGTTTAAACTTAAGACTAGTACTATGAAACAAACCCGAATGAAATCTGTATTTTAACTCTGTTGAAATTTTCTCTTTCCTGTTTGAATTTCACTTAAGCAAATATTGGCATATATAAGAGCACATATCAGAAAGAAAATGAGACGTCGCTGCAAAAAATTTTAGGGTGGAGGCAAATTCGGCACATGAGATGGTAGTATCTATGGAGATTACAGCGGAGGTGGTCAAAACAGATAACCTAATGAACTGATGTCATTAGGAGGGAAACTATTTGCACTTTCAAAATGGGGGGAAATGTTTCATGGGAAATTTTAAAAGTAGGGGGAATTTTATTGAATTTCTTTAGCGCATACTTGTGAAGTGTTGCTTTTAGAATTATGAATACAACTCACTCTAAAAGCGTCACAATATAAATTAATAAGTGTTGCCAATTAATTTATATTTGACAACACTTAAGTTGCGTTGTCTTTCAATTTAAATGAAACGCTTTGCAAGCGTGGCCATAAAATGTGTTTCCAAAAGCTATCAGCAAAGGCCACCCTTTTTGGTGTTCCCACATATAGTTTTGGAAATACTTTTTAAGCGTTGTCAAATGTTAGTGTGCCTTTAGGCCAAATTTGTTGTAGTGACATCTCTATATTACTGTTTTTTCTTTATTTCCAAAACAGTTGTAATTTCTTTCAGACTGATGTTTGTAGAAAATCATTGTGTGTTTGTAGATTGTGACACCGGATTCTAGGTAATAATAACAATAGTATTGGTAATAGTATATAAACAAAGAGGGTATTTACTTGCTTCCGCATTAATTATTTCTACTTGTTTTAGTTTGCTTATTTTTAACCATTGAAACGTAAAGGAAATTAGTTAATAAAACTCTAACGTTGGCTTGCCTAGCAAGTGTGATGTTAGGCGCCATCTCGATCCCGATGATGGGAATTCCGGGTCGTGACAACAAACTGGTTACGTTTGTTCGATGTTCTGATTGATACAATTGGTAGTTTTGTTCTTTCAACTTTTTCTTTTTAACTACTGTCAACTTAGAAAATCTTTAAGCGTAAATGACCAATTAATTTGAACTAAGTCAATTTATTCAAGAGTACTTTCAAAAGCTACGTGTCTTCTTCTTCTTTCTTTATGCAAAAGCTACATGTTGTTATGTTCATGCCCCGACACTGGGGTGGAACGTGATTGCGCTCAACCAGCCTTGTTGAGCAAGCTCTGTTCTATCTAACTAAAATTTTAAACATAACATCGTACACCACGAAAAGTCATAAACAAATTATAAAAAAATTAATTCTCTGAAAACTAAATTATATTATAAAACTTAACATGCATGACAACTAAATCCACAAGCAAAGGCATGATGAGCCTCTAACTGATGCTTGAATACACAAGTTAACGGAGTTTTTTCCTGGAATAATATAAGCTTAAAAGAAATTAAAGTCTGAGAAGAGATCTACTATCGCTTCAATAAATATCGCTTCAATAAATCAACGGAGTTTGTGAGCTTAATTTAGAAAGCCTACCTATATCCATGAGCTTCGTTACCTACACATTCAATGTATGCCACACGATGTGGCAGGCCTAAAAGAGCTAAATATCATTGAGGATACCGAGTAAATCTTGTTTACTCTCCCCTGAGCGGAGGAGAATACCATTCTGGACTAAACAATTATAATAAGGATGTAATAAATATAACTCAAGTAATTTAATAAGTTAACACTAAAATTCGAAAGCTGCACTGTGACATGAAATTTGGAAAATAACATGAAATCTGAAAGCTAATCTGTCGCATGAAATATGAGTTAATTTCTGAAAATTGAATATAATTGAATTTCTTTATTTTGAAAATTTTCTCTAACAAATAATGGTGTCTGCGAGTGTGAGGATGGCTGGCCCAATCCCTAGCCCTAGCAACCTTTCACTTGGGGAGCTTGACTACTTCTCCAAAATACACAAATCTAAGTAAACAATGGCACCTGCAAGTGTGAGGATGGTTGGCCCATTCCCCGACCCTGATGGCTAGCCCTAGCCACCGTGGCCCTCATACTTGGGGAGGTTGGCTACTTCTCCCAAAATGCATGTGATTACATATATCTCATCTACGCTAAATTCGAGTAAATGCATGAAAAAACAGAACAACAATCAAATCAAATAGGAGATTCAATTACTTTTGAAATTCAGAGCTAAGTTATCAAGCAACACAATTTAATTACTGTAATGAAGTTTGTATAATGATCTGATGATAGATTATTAGCATTCAAGCAAATCAAGATATTTCAATTGACAATTTGAATGTTTATACTTAATAACAATCAAACACTTTCCTAGCAAATAATGTCCTTATTAAGCATTATCTTGTCAGGCCCTTGACTTAGGGAATTGTAACCTCAACTTACCTTAAAGCATGTTCAACTCATTTTCTTCAATCAATCCGAATTGTCGACTTGTCTGAGTACTCCACCACTCTGAATCAACATTTAAGATTATACAGTTTATCAATCCTCCTTTATCTAGTTTAATACATCACAATTTGAGTATGTTCATAGCCCCAATTCCAAATTTAATTGAATTCTTCACATGGAAATTGGGTTCTATGCCCACGCTAATATGTTGCTTGACCCATAAGATCATTTCAAACTCATGAGTTGTACGGATAACCCACGTGCTAATAATATGAAACGCATGGACAACTCACATATTGTACGGAAAACTCACGTACCAATAATATTAATATATGGATTTGGACGGACAACTCACATGTTGCACGGAAAACCCACTAACCAATAATATCAATATATGGATCTGCACAGACAACTCACGTGCGGCATGGACAAATCACGTGCCAATAATTACAAACCGCCCGATGTGGCGACAGGCTACCCGTCTAGATCATAACACATAGAAACCAACTACACGAGAATACATGTACATGATCAATTATTATCAAGTTTCATACTCTTGGACTGATATAAATAACATGCTATAGTGTAGGCATGTGCAATGTGTACTATCATAGCTAAAACAAACAATTTCATCACGAGATAGCAATTTATTGGTTTCAATGAGGAGAGTAACCTCGACGAAATCTCAAATGTGATACAAATAGCTTATAGAGAGGTACAAATAGGAGAAACATCACAACTTAAAGTTTAGCAATCAATTCAAGGCATGGCATAGCCTAACCACTACCCCAAGCATGAAAATAGTACCCCTGGTGCATACATATGAGCTCAACCCCACACATATGTTCCACTCATAGCACGTAGTTATCACAAATAATTCAGACAACTAGTGCCTCAATCAAGTTTAGATGATATACTTATCTCACCAAGCCAAATCACTCCTCTAGCAAGCTTTTTCCGCATGTATCAATCTCCGGACAAGCGAATCTAGCCAAATTAACTTAATATAATTAATTTATAAAAATCACAATAATCGAATCCAAATGATAAAGCTAAGATCTTTAATCAAAACAAAAAAAGTCAACCACATGCTCACACCTCAAAACCCGACCAAACTCACAATTCCGAATACTCATTCGAATATAAGTCCAACCATATACCAATTTTATCCAATTACGACTTCAAATCGACCTTCAAATCCTTAATTTACACTTTAGGAAAGGTTTTACTAAAAAATCCCCATTTTCTCCAATTCAAATCACTAATTAAATGATAAAAACAAATATGGAACCATGAATAATAGATAAATCTAAGTCAAAAACACTAACCCCAGTCCAAATCATAAGAATCCCCTCCAAAATTACCCAAAACTGAGTTCTACAACTCAAAATGTGTTAAAATGAACCAAGCTAAACCTGAACCCGATCGTGATGGCGACTCTCGTGAAGACAAGGCCAGCCAATTAAATTCAATTCACTTTTTAAACAGTAAAACAATAATAAATAGCCGAAGCACGAGTAAATAAACCAAAGTCTAAGCAAAGATAGTATAATATGCAGGATACAACCCAAACACAGCCCGATACCGGGGTGTCACAAGTCACGAGCATCTACTAAAGTCTAAAATACAACGAGATTCTGGAAATATACTAAATATAGTCTAATGACATCAAGAGGGAGTAAAGCAGTACTGCGGACGTCGGGCAGCTACCTCGCTAAACTCCAATGACTCTGCCTCTGCTCAGCCAGTGCCCGCTATCGGGTGCAGAAATACCTGAATCTGCACACAAGGTGCAGGGAGTAAAGTGAGTGCTCTAACTCAGTGAGTAATAAAACTAAATGAAAGCTGAGCAGTAAGAAAATACATAAAGTACACCAACATGCTGTATAGAGTAGTACAAAACTAGTAAGAAAGCAATGAAGCTGTGAAGTCTCTTTAAGCACCTTAGCTCAGTTTAAACTTCGTTAAAAATGACTTTTTAATAGTTAAGTAATTGAATGCAAAGCAATTAGAACAAATAAGCACAGAAAATCTGCCTCTCGGGCACAAATACATAATTAAACATGTAAAAGACAGGCAAATAAGAACGTAAACACATAAAGGCTTGCCCTTCGGGCACAGTATCAACAAACCGCCCCTCGGGCAACATCTTAGAACGATACCAGCCCATCGGGCTCAATCTCATATCGCAATGGGTACCCGCGCTCATTGGGGGTGTGCAGAGTCCTGGAGGGTCCCCTTACGGCCCAAGCGCAATATCAAGTCATCTCGTGGCATCATAAACAGGCTCTCAGCCTCATATCAATATCAAGCCACCTTGTGGCACACAATCTTAGGCCCTCGGCCTCAAATCAATACCAGCGTTTACTCACAACATTTTTCTTGAGGAAGAGAATCCAGAATGAACGCTTTTTTCATTCACTATGCGTTGACTGGATGTGTACTCGCACATAGGTCCTCGACCTCACTCAGTCAAAAATTCTCACAAGCCACTCGGGCAATAGTAAAACAGTGTTTCTCAGCCCAACCATCATTTAAAATATCATTTAAGTATTAAAATTAAGTAACATGGATGAATACAAAAACAGTGGAAAATAGCATAACAGAGTTCAAGTATAAACTAAAAACAGTGAGGAAATATCAATAAAAATTCCCGAAGGATTTAATTAGTTGTCACGAAGCCCAAATACGGTATTCCACCCAAATAATGATGATAGCAAATATATTTCAGTTAAACACGCGGTAAAATCATCAATCGAGACGGAACAAGTCATAATCCCCAATAGTGCACGACCCCATGCTCACTATCAAGCGTGTGCCTCACCTCAATATAGCAGTACGATGTGCAACCAGGAGTTTCAAACCCTCAGAACATCATTTACAATCATTACTCACCTCGAACCGGTCCAAACTCTAGCTTGCGATGCCTTTTCTCACACGAATCGACCTCCGGATGCTCCAAATCTAGCCACAATCAGTAGTTAATCATTAAAATATGCTAAGGGAGCAAAGCCCACTCGAAAATATCCAATTTACATAAAAAAATCCCGAAATTGCTCAAACTCGGCCCCTCGGGCCCATATCTTGGAATTCGATAAAAATCACATCAATAAAATTCTCATTCACTCACGAGTATACCCATATCAAATTCATCAAAATCCGACCTCAATTGCCCTAAGAAATCTCATACTTTTCTTCCCTTTTTCACCAATTTTCACTCCAATTTCTCAAATTAAATGATGAAATTCAAGACCAAATCATGGAATTAAATCAAATATGAGTGAAGAATACTTACCCCAATAGCTCTATTGAAAATCTTCTCAAATTCCACCTTCTCTCGAGCTCTCCAATGATTTTTCTATGAAATTGGACTTAAACCCCCGTTTTCAAAATATAATTTGACTACCCAGGAATTTCTTCATCGCGAATGCGGCGTAACCCTCGCGTTCGCGAAGCACACTGCCTCATAGAGAAAAATTCCTTCTATGCGAATGCGATAACCTTCTCACGAACGCGAAGCACATCAAACTCAACAGGTCGCGAATGCGACCTTTACTACGCGAACGCGATGACCATTGCCCTCACACCTTTGCGATCGCGGAACCATCTTCGCGAACACGAAGGACAACTCCACAGCCTCACACCTCAACCCTTCGCGAATGTGGGACATGCATCGCGAACGCAAAGGTCAAAAACCCTCAACACCAACAGCAAACATTCTGTAATTTTTCACAATATGTAATGGTCCGATTGACCACCCAAAACTCACTCGAGGCCCTCGGGACCTCAACCAAGCATGACAATATATCCCCTAACATCATTCAAACTTTTTCTAACCTTCGGGACGCTCAAATCAACATTAAAACACCAAATTCACATCGGATTCAAGCCTAAGAATTTCAAGAACTTCCAAATTACGCTCTTGATAAAAAACCCAACCAAACCACGTCTGAATGACCTGAAATTTCGCACACAGGGGAAAAAATGACACAAAAGAGCTACTGCAACTTCCGGAATTCCATTCTAGCCCCTATATCAAAATCTCACCTATCAACCGGAAAATGCCAAAATCTCAATTTCGCCAATTCAAGACTAAACCTTCCACGGACCTCCAAAATACATTTCGATCATGCTTCTAAGTCCTAAATCACCTAACGGAGATAACCAAATCATAAAAATTCCAATCCGAGATCATATACAAACAAGTCAAAACTTGGTCAACCCTTTGAAATTTCAAGCTTCAAACTAAGAATCGTTCTTCCAAATTCATTCTGATTACCCTGAAAACCAATCCAATAATTTACACAAGTCATAATACATCACACAGGGCTAGTCATGCCCGAAAACTAGCGAGCGAAGTGCAAAAGCTCAAAACGACCGGTCGGGTAGTTATATCCCCCCCACTTAAACATACGTTCGTCCTCGAACGTGCCTGGAGTTGTTCCAAAAGCCAACCAATCATTGAATAACCTTACCATGCACATACTCAAGGGAGATCCCATGTCACCCTATCTCATATAGGTCTGATAATATAATGTAACTGAAATTTCAAAATCCAACCTACCCTATAAACCTTAGAACCACATTTCCACTTCTAAAATCATCCACAAGATCAAAATCTCACATCTATACTCTGAATAAGATGTAACAGACCATACCTACAGCCTCAGATGTAATTATATGATATACCACACAGCTCAAACTCTCGTAGCGATAACTCCTAATCACAACCGCTGCAATATCAATAGAAAAACCTCTTATCAACTAAAGTCTCATTCCAACACTTTCATATACTGCCAATGATAAATGAAACACGCAGTAAGCATAACCATTTCTCAGATTGCACTCCTCCGTTGGCAAAGACCACAGAAAATTTCTCAACCGAACCTCGATATTATCCTTCCAACATGCTGAAATCGAATATGCTAGTATTCATTAAAGATCCCAACGATCTCATCTAACCCAATACCACTCTAGTGTCATGACACCTCAATACAGAATAAGGCCGCAACTTACATAATCCGCGCACCAATAAGAAACAATCCAACCATACTCAAATTATGAAAATGACTCAAATGAAAGAGCTGTACCACAAGCTCACCAGTACCACCACAACACAAGGTTGAGAGCCCGTCTCACATCATAGAAATAGAACACACGAATCTAACCCGCAAGGTCATACCTCCACATAATTTTGCTGTAATACGCAACCCTATCCAAATACTGGTCCACATGAAACACCTCAAGTCACTCTTCTCGGAATAGAAGACCACGCGCAATTGATGTCTAGAACCAAAGCAAATCGTAATCACCACGGTGAAGCAAATACATAACACTACACAACCCAAAAGAATATAACTGATATGCCATTCGCCGAGAAATATCTAATACTCCTCCCGCTCGAGCTCCACTGAGGGACCCCAATAACACCGCTATACATGTGCCTATAACCAACAATCCAAATGCCCCACAACACGAAAAAGTAACTCATATATCTCTTTAGAACAATAATAGGATAAAAAACAATCGAATCACACATCCCTCAGCAATACAACTCGGAGCCAACAAAGTCAACTCAAATTAGAAAACACATCCATATTGGCCTGCCAACGGACCCCTTATCAAGAAAACCCTGAAGCTGCTCCCTCAAGTCCTTTAACTCTGCCGGTGCTATACGATACAGTGCTTGGCATCAAATCAATACCAAAATCAATAACCTTGCCCGGAGACATGCCCGATCACAAGAACACATCCGAAAAGTCCCTCACCACCGAAACTCAATCATTGGTAGGAGTCTCTACACTAACATCCATCACAAAAGCCCAATTAAGAAAGGAAATCCTTCCCAGTCATCCGCTGGGTCTTCGAAATATAAGACCACCCTGCTACGAATATAAAATCCGTCGAACCGCACCACTCAATCCATGGCATTCCCGGCATAGCCAACATCGCCGCCTTAGCGCAACAGTTCAGAATGACACAACACAGAGACAACCAGTCTATTCCCAATATCTTATCCAAAATCTAACACACCAAGCAGCAAAGGATCCACTCGGATCTCCAAACCCCGATAGTCACTATACATTGTCGATATATACGACCCACAACCATAACATAACCTGTTTATGAGAACTTCCCATTTCCAAATCCATATAGCACACAAATTACCATATCTGATGCCCATTCCACCGTCTGAATGCATACCACACCTCTAATATCCAATCATTCCATGAGAGATACTCTAAAATTCTTCTGTGCTGCCAAGCAACTCAAATATCAACAGCCGATCTAACAAGAAAGTGCCACAATACTACCAAAGTACCATCAACTTAATCACATTGCCTTTGTCTAAGACATATACCCTCGTCAAATTACGCCAATTAGCAATACCATTTCCTTAATCATCTGAAGATCATTTCCCTAATCATCTGAAGCTCATTTCTCTAGTTATCTGAAGTTGCCTGCTACCTAAGAGTTTTATAACCTTCCTTTCAGAATTGAACCATAACCTTACACATGCAATTTCAATCCTCCACAACATACCGCATATACCATACCATCCTAGGATAACATCAGAACTTTATATCCCTTCCGAGCCACAAGCAACTACATCTTCACTAGCCAAGAACTTTCTAATGATCCCATCTAGAAGAAAATCACTATACATCCTATGCTTCTCATGCCGGCAGAAGATATACCTCTCTAACCGTGGTAGAAACCGTCAAGAACTCTCATGATTCTTTTTGCACAAAACTAAACAGTCGGGTCTGAATCCTTCTAACTCAACCAAACTACACGGGCCACTATCACCCAAAAGCATTGCTGTGAAACACTTGTAAGAACTCATTACCTCGTAATCATCCAAAGAACTAATCATACTCTTACCATACCGATTTGGTCTACTACCAAGCTATTCCATCCATCCGAGTTTCCTTCTGATCTATCTTTAACTTGATACTCCTTCTTGCTATAACACTACAATTCCTCAACCCAGACTCACCATACAAGACCCAAACATAGAACCATACCATCTAATGCCCATAAGCCACTGAATACTTCCTTAGATATTCCCAGAAGCACCACGTTCAAAATACTTGCCCTAAAGAGATCTCCTACGAATCCTGAGCCATACCTTCACTTTCCTAATACTGGTATATAGAAGTACATAATTGATATGGAAATACCCTAAATTTTTGACACCCTCTAAATGCAAACCCCAGTTTTGGCCAAATACAACCTGAAAATCTCCAATTATTACATGCAAAATCTTGAGCATATTAGGACCATTCCCGAGAGTCATTCACTCTACTCAAACCACAATTAGCCCAATCAAAAGAACTGAACAACCTGTGCCTCATTAGCACTTCTAACACTGCAGCAGGTAACCTTACCTTAATACAACTAAGCCACTTCCTTTTCTATGCACCACACACCCCTTACCAGTAACCACTCAAGACACTCCGTGATTCTCATACACCTATATAAAGCATACTATAACCTATGTTAAGAATTTTTCCTTTACTCGATCCATCCTCAGTCTCAATCTCCGTAGGCCGTAACTGATTCACCAGTACGCCTCAAGCTGGAACCAACATAGCACATAACCATGCAATCAATTAGTCAATAGAAGACTCCCCTACTTGGCGCAAAGCCATGGACCAAAACACACAATAACTCATAATGCATATATTATATTACTTCCATAATACCATAGCAAGATTAAACGCAATCCTTCATAAGCTCGTGAAACATAGACCATCTAGTACTTTAAATCTTCTGCAATCTCGCATTCACTCTCGTAACAGTTAACCCCACTCTTTTAAGCGCCAAATTTATATTTCAACACATATATTTCACTTGTAAATGAGATCTTCTAACAGACAACATAAGGATCACACAACCTTAGAACACTCCGCAAGAGATAACCCACATGCTTTGCCTCCAACTATTATTTATGTATACCTTCCACCGTTATAAACATTACGCAGTCACTTAATCTTCTTGAGTCTTAACTCATACCGCAACATGAAATTTACTTCACTCCTATCTAGGAAACATGAAAATATTCTTCATACACCCATAACTTGGGGCCATAATTCAAGTCACAGTGGAAATCAAGCACCAGATAGTTCTTGCTACCCAAAAGAAGACCCTTCTCGTCTTATTCAATTCATACGAACACAGCTTGCAGTCACATCACACTCATTACATAACTATCCAGTCATCACCTCCCTTAATAGGGATACTATCGAACATATAAATCCAGAAACACGCGCTCAAGCAATCAACAGCTCAAGGCTGAAGCTATAGGAAAAAATCTGGCCCCAAGTCATCCAGACTGGCCCAACATCAATACACAGAGATCACATATCGCCCCTCGATTAGGGAATCACAAGCCATCGATGCACATCAGATACTGAGCGCTCATGCATATATACCAACGCGTGGAAGGAATTCAAAAAGTTACTTTTCAAGATGAATCGAGGACGCATAATAAGAATTCAAGAATGTGATTTTTTTCCTAAAGGTTCTGCAGCCCCTCGAGGATAAATACATACGTGTCCGTACCGATCCGTGAGACTATACTAAACTTGCTCATGACTCATGAGACCTATGTAACCTAGGCTCTGATACCAATTTTTAAAAACCCTAAACCCGGACCCGATTGTGATGGCGCCTCTCGTGAAGACAAGGTCGGCCAATTAAATCCAATTCACTTTTTAAACATTTAAACAGTAATAAAATGCCTGAGCATGAGCAAATAAACCAAAGTCTAAGCAAAGATAGTATAATATGCGGAATACAACCCAAACACAACCCGATACCGATGTATCACAAGTCACGAACATCTACTAAGGTCTAAAATACAACGGGATTCTGGAAATATATTAAATATAGTCTAATGACATCAAGAGGGAGTAAAACGGTGCTGCGAACGTCCGACAGCTACCTCACTAAACTCCAATGACTCTGCCTCTGCTCAGCCAATACCCGTTACCGGGTGCAGAAATACCTGAATGTGCACACAAGGTGTTGGGATTAAAGTGAGTACTCCAACTCAGTGAGTAATAAAGGTAAATGAAGGCGAGCAGTAAGAAAATAGGTAAAGTACACAACATGCTGTATAAAGTAATACAAAACCAGTAAGAAAGCAATGAAGCTGTGATGTCTCTTTAAGCACCTTAGCTCAATTTAAACTTCTTTAAAATAACTTTTTAATAGTTAAGCAATTGAATACAAAGCAGTTAGAATAGACAAGCACAGAATATCCACCCCTCGGGCATAAATAATAATTAAGTAGGTAAAAGACATGCAAATATGAACGTAAAAACATAAAGGTTCTCCCCTCGGGCACAATATCAACAAACCGACTCTCGAGCAACATCTCAGAAAAATACCAGCCCCTCGGGCTCAATCTCACATCACAATGGGTACCCGCGCTCACTGGGGGTATGCTGACTCCTGGAGGGGCCCCTTACTGCCCAAGCGCAATATCAAGCCATCTCATGGCATCATAAAAAGGATCTCGGCCTCATATCAATATCAAGCCACCTCTTGGAACACAATCTCAGGACCTTGGCCTCAAATCAATATCAGTGTTTCCTCAAAACATAGGCCCTCGACCTTACTCAATCAAAAATCCTCAAAAGCCACTCGAGTAGTGGTAAAATAGTGTTTCTCAGCTCAACCATCATTTAAAGTATCATTTATGTATTAAAACTGAGTAACATAGTTGAGTATGAAAACAATGGAAAACAACATGACAGAGTTCAAGTATAAAGTCAAAACAGAGAGGAAATATCAATAAAAATCCCCGAAGGGTTCAATTAGTTGGCATTCCACCCAAAAAATGATGAAAGCAAATATATTTCTGTCAAATACGCGGTAAAATCATCAATCGGGACAGACCAAGTCACAATGCTCAATACTGCACGACCCACGCTCGTCATCAAGCATGTGCCTCACCTCAATATAGCACTACGATGTGCAACCCGTGGTTTCAAACCCTCAAAACATCATTTACAATCATTACCCACCTCGAACTGGTCCAAACTCTAGCCTGCGATGCCTTTGTTCACATGAATCAACCTTCGGATGCTCCAAATCTAGCCACAATTAGTACATAATTATTAAAATATTCTAATGGACCAAAGCCGACTCGAAAATATTCAATTTACATAAAAAAATCTCGAAATTGCTCAAACCCGGCCCCTCGGGCACACGTCTCTGAATTCGATAAAAATTACATCAATAAAATCCTCATTCACTCACGAGTCTACCTACATCAAATTTATGAGAATCCGACCTCAATTGGCCATTCAAATCCCCAATGAAATCTCAAACTTTTCTTCCATTTTCCCCCAATTTTCACTTTAATTTCTCAAATTAAATGATGAAATTGAAGACCAAATCATGGAATTAAACCAAATATGAGTGAAGAATACTTACCCCAATAGCTCTACTAAAAATCTCCTCAAATTCCATCTTCTCCCGAGCTCTCCAATGGGGTTTTTATGAAATTGGACTTAAACTCTCATTTTCAAAATAAAATCTAACTGCCCAGGCATTTATTCATCGCGAACGTGGCATAACCCTCGCGTTCGCGATGCACACTGCGTCACAGAGCAAAATTCCTTCTATGTGAATGCGATAACCTTCCCGCGAACACGAAGCACATCAAACTCAACAGGTCGCGAACGTGACCTCTACTACACGAATGCGTAGAACAAAAGCATTGGGGACCCTGCTATCCCCCTTCCTCTATGAGAACGCGACAGTAGACACGTGAACGCGATGACCGTAGACCACACACCTTCGCAATTGCAGAACCATCTTTGTGAACAAAAAAGCCAACTCCATAGCCTCACACCTTAAACCTTCGTGAACGTGGGACATGCATCGCAAACGCGAAGGTCAAAAACCTGCAACACCAATAACATAAATTCTGCAATTTTTCACAATATAAAATGGTCCGATTGACTAGCTGAAACTCACTTGAGGCCCTCGGGACCTCAACCAAGCATGCCAAAATATCCCCTAACATCATTCAAACTTATTCCAACCTTCAAAATGCTCAAAACAACATTAAAACACCAAATTCACATCGGATTCAAGCCTAAGAATTTCAAAAACTTCCAAATTACACTTTTTATCAAAAACCCAACCAAACCACGTCCGAATGACCTGAAATTTTGCACACACGTCACAAATGACACAACAGAGCTACTGTAACTTCCGAAATTCTGTTCCGACCCATATATGAAAATCTCACCTATCAACCGGAAAATGCCAAAATCTCAATTTCCCCAATTCAAGCCTAAACCTTACACAGACCTCCAAATTGCATTCCGATCACGCTTCTAAGCCCCAAATCATGTAACAGAGCTAGCCAAATCAGAAATATTCCAATCCAAGATCATATACAAATAAGTCAAAACTCGGTAAACACTTTTAAATTTCAAGCTTCAAACATAGAACCGTTCTTCCAAATTCATTCTGATTACCCTAAAAACCAAAATCAATAATTTGCACAAGTCAAAATACATCATACGTGATAGTCATGCTCGAGAACTGGCGAGCGAAGTGCACAAGCTCAAAATGATCGCTCGGGTCATTACAGAAATAAAGTACTATATAGTTTGCCTTATCATTATGCATCACGATCACGACACCTATGTCACGATCTTGAAGAAAAAATAATCCCAGCAAAAGAAATAACTTACACGAATATGAGACCCGGCTCGCAAACGCGATGTTCATCCTGACCCTTCGCGAAGGCAGACAACCTTTCTTGACCGTGTAATCTTAATACTTGAGGCCGAAGATGAGCACTTCTTATACACAAATGAGTCATCCTAATCGCGAATCTTGTGCCTCTCAATACTTTGCGAACGTGAGCTCTACATCTTGAACGCCATAAAAAATTCCCCCTGCCAACAAAATGCCTTTCGTGATCGCTACATACTCTTCATGATCGCGAAGAAGGAAACCAAAACCTTAGTGAAACAGTCTCAAACATGAAGTAAATGGCCCGTAGCCCATCCGAATCACACCTAAGACCTCTGGGAGCCCATCCGAACATACCATCAAGTCCGAAAATATTATATGAACTTACTTGAAGCCTCAAATCACATAAAAAATATAAAATTTCATGAATCGCACAACAATTCAAGCCTAGCGAATTAATGAACTATCAACTTTAAAAACTCATGCCGAACCATATCAAATCAACTTTGAATGACCTTAGATTTTCCACACTAGTTCAAAATGAAACAACATTTATATTCCAACTCTCGGAATCAAAATCCAAATCCAATATAAAAAAGTCAACTCTCGATCAAACCTCTTAACCTTCCAAACCTTCAACTTTTCAACTTTCGCCAAAAAGCATCAAACCTTGATCAAACCTCTTATTCATGCTCGAGAACTGACGAGCGAAGTGCACAAGCTCAAAATGACCGGTCAGGTCATTACATAAATAAAGTACTATATATTTTGCCTCAGCATTATGTAACACGATCGTGAGACCTAGGTCCTGATCGTGAAGAAAAAATAATCTCAGCAAAAGAAATAACTTACGCGAATACGAGACCCGGCTTGCAAACGCGATGTTCATCCTGACCCTTTGCGAAGGCAGACAACCTTTCTTGATCGTGTAAGCTTAATACTTGACACCCCAGATGAGCACTTCTTATACACAAACGAGTCATCCTAATTGCGATCGCGAATCCTGTGCCTCTCAATACTTTACGAATGTGAGCTCTACATCTTGAACGCCATAAAAAATTCCCCTGCCAACAAAATGCCTTTCGCGATCGCTACAGACTCTTCATGATCGCAAAGAAGGAAACCAAAACCTCAGTGAAACAGTCTCAAACATGAAGTAAATGGCCCGTAGCCCATCCGAATCACACCTAAGACCTCTGGGAGCCCATCCGAACATACCATCAAGTCCTAAAATATTATATGAACTTACTTGAAGCCTCAAATCACATAAAAAATATAAAATTTCATGAATCGCACAACAATTCAAGCCTAGCGAATTAATGAACTATCAACTTTAAAAACTCATGCCGAACCATATCAAATCAACTTTGAATGAACTCAGATTTTGCACACTAGTTCAAAATGAAACAACATTCATATTCCAACTCTCGGAATCAAAATCCAAATCCAATATAAAAAAGTCAACTCTCGATCAAACCTCTTAACCTTCCAAACCTTCAACTTTTCAACTTTTGCCAAAAAGCATCAAACCTCGATAAAACCTCTTAGTCATGCTCGAGAACTGACGAGCGAAGTGCACAAGCTCAAAATGACCGGTCGGGTCATTTCATAAATAAAGTACTATATAGTTCTCCTCAACATTATGCATCACAATCGCGGTACCTACGTCACGATCGTGAAGAAAAAATAATCTCAGCAAAATAACTTACGCGAATATGAGACCCGGCTCGCAAACCGATGTTCATCCTGACCCTTCGCGAAGGCAGACAACCTTTCTTGATTGTGTAAGCTTAATACTTGATGCCCCAGATGAGCACTTCTTATACGCAAACGAGTCATCCAAATCGCGATCGCGAATCCTGTGCCTCTCAATACTTTGCGGACGTGATCTCTACATCTTGAACGCTATAAAAAATTCCCCCTGCCAACAAAATGCTTTCCGCGATCGCTACAGACTCTTCATGATCGCGAAGAAGGAAACCAAAACCTCAGTGAAACAGTCTCAAACATGAAGTAAATGGTTCGTAGCCCATCCGAATCACAACTAAGACCTCTGGGATCCCATCCGAACATACCAACAAGTCCTAAAATATTATATGAACTTACTTGAAGCCTAAAATCACAATAAAAATATCAAATTTCATGAATCACACCCTAATTGAAGCCTAACGAATTAATGAACTATCAACTTTAAAAACTCATGCCGAACCATATCAAATCAATTATAAATGACCCCAGATTTTGCACACTAGTTCAAAATAACACAACATTCATATTCCAACTCTCGGAATCAAAATCCAAATCCAATATAAAAAAAGTCAACTCTCGATCAAACCTCTTAACCTTCCAAA
The DNA here is from genome assembly GCA_026770625.1 of Nicotiana glauca. Taxonomy (NCBI): domain Eukaryota; kingdom Viridiplantae; phylum Streptophyta; class Magnoliopsida; order Solanales; family Solanaceae; genus Nicotiana; species Nicotiana glauca. Next base: position 132,972 of record MU717986.1, read on the forward strand.
CTTTCAACTTTTCAACTTTCACCAAAAAGCATCAAATCAACCTACGATTTCCAAATCAACATTTGGACATATGCCTAAGTCCAAAATCACCATATGAAGCTGTTGGAACTATTAAAATACCATTCTGGAACCGTCTACATAAAAGTCAAAGTCTGGCAACTCTTTCAACTTAAGCCTTCAACCTTGGGACTAAGTGTCTCAGTTCACTACGAAACACCCTCGGAACCAAACCAACCACCCCGCCGAATCCCATAATCACAAAGGAACATAGAAGAAGCAATAAATAGGGGAGCGGGGCTACAATACTCAAAATAACTGGCTGGATCATTATAAATAGTAATAAATATTTTGGATGAGAAAATTTTACTAGAAAGAGTAAAATAAAAAAAAACACAGTGAACAACAATAAAAATTATTGATACTAGAAAAAAAAACGGAGTACGGAGAAAGAAGAAGAAAGAAATAAAACAATAACTACAAAAAGAAAAAAAGAATACAGAATTTTGTTAGAAAAAAAAAGCAAAGTAAAAAAATATAAACAAAATGGAGAAAAAGAAAAAAATGACAAAAAAAAGAGAAAGTGAAAAAAGAAAAAAAACAAAGAAAGGGAAAAAACTTAGGTGGAATTAAGGGTGGCAAATTAGTTAAAAGAAAATAGTTAACTGCCCATATTATTCAGTAAAAAATGGGTTGGATAATTAACTTTTTAAAAATGGGTTAAATACGGATAAGAGCCATATTATTCATTTTGGAAAACCAACGGGTAACCAATGGGTCTAAGTTTTACATTTCTAAAGCCTCAAATTGGGAGTTTCTCAAGTTAGGGAGATTAAGAATTCTCCCAAAAGTGATCATATGCAAAAAGTCATGGATTATATGGTAATCCATATTATCCGTCGGTTAACCCATTTTTTATCCGTATTAAATATGGGTCAGGTCGAATAATTTATTCAATTTTCATTATCCGTTTTCGATACGAACCATATCCGACTCAATCCGTCAATTTACCACTCCTAGGTGGAACCTTAGCATAGGAACTAGGAAGGGAGATCCACGTAATATAATCTTCAAAAGTAGCATATTTTATCAAATTCAAAAAGACGAACATTTTGGTCATAATGTTACTAAAGGGCACTGGTAATGTTTTTTCTTCTTTTTCTAATAAATTCCTCATGTTCTCATATTAAGTTGGCATTAAAACAATACCAAGCAAAACTTGGTCAGTTTTCTGTCCCACCACATGATTTAATATGGTCAAATAAGATAGATGTTGTCGCGCCCCTTTTTCTTGCGAAATCGGGTTTCGACGTGTGACAACTCTTTTAAAGGAAGTATTAAAAGAGAAGAGTCGTCACCTAACGATTTTTATGGTACGTTAGGGCACCTATTTGCGAATAATTCTGTTTGACTTGTTTGCATCACCAAAGATTAGGTAAGAGCTCAAATTACCTCAAAGAGAAGGTGTTAGGCACCCCTCGAGGTCCACAACTATGGGTTCCGGCAGAACTTAAATTCTATGGATTAGTCTATATAATCAAATAAACAAAGAGAGAGCACAAAATTTGAGAATTTCATAATAAAAGATTTTGAACAAAAGGGTACAACGATTTTTTATTCTAGTAGGAAAAGAAAGAAAATGGGGGGATACAAAGTTTTTAGCCTAAAGGATCATCTCGTGCTACATAAATAGTATTTCGTAGCTCCATCAAGATGGGGTGTTACTCATATTATTCAACGGGCATAGACAATCATCTTCTGCTACCAGATTACTATATTAAAGTTATTTACCAAGAGCGATCTAATTCAATTCTAAATCGTGCACTACCCATCCCATACCTATGGTCCAGAAGGTTTTGGACCTCTATTTTGATGGTTCTAGACTTTATCTAGGCTGATAAAAAATGCAAAAAAAAAAAAAAAAAAAAAATAGGCGCCGAGCAAAACATGTAAGACTTCACATAAAGACAGTCACATGCCCAAGTTATCCTCCACATATAAATAACATGTCACGACCCTAACCCCGAACCCGATCGTGATGTCGCCTCTCGTGAAGACAAGGCTATCCAATTGAACCAAATTCTCATTGTTAAACTGTTAAACAATGCAAAAATAGTCTAAACATGGTTTAATAATACTGAATAGCAAAAATACAGATAACAAATGCAGAAATACAACCCGACACAGCCCTAACGGTGGTGTCACAAGTCATGAGCATCTATGGACCCTGAATACCGCATGGAACTGCAGGAATCAACACTCAGGAACTGAACCAGCAACGCCTGAATCTGCACACATAGTGCAAGGAGTAATGTGAGTACCCAGACCCAGTGAGTAACACAAATAAATAATGACTGAAGGTAAGAAAATACGTAAAGCACAAGGAATTCTATAATGAAGCAGTAAAACATCATTTGAAAATAGTAAATCAGTGAATAATCAAGTAAAATCTCCTTTCAATAGGTAAAATAGGTAATTGACAGGTAAATAATGTAAAATAAACAGATAGAAGTTCACCCCTCGGTCTCAGTATCCACAAATCCGCCCCTCGGGCTATATCTCAATACAATACTAGCCCCTCGAGCTCAATCTCATATCACAAATGGGTACCCGCACTCACTAGGGGTGTGCAGACTCTTGGAGGGTCCCTTTGCGGCCCAAGCACAATAACAAGCCATCTTGTGGCATCGAATCTAGGCCCTCGACCTCATATAAATCAAGACAATTCGTGGCGTACATATCTCAGGCCCTCGGCCTCAAATCAGTATCTGTGTTTCCTCACAATACAGGCCCTCAGCCTTACTCAGTCAAAAATTATCACAAGCCCCTCGGGCGATAGTAAAGCAGTATTTCTCAGCCCATACATCATTTAAAATATCATTTAAGTCTCAAAACTGAGCAAAAATGGTTGAGTAGTAAAATAGTAGAAAATACCATGATGAGTTCACGTAATAAATCAAAATAGTGAGAAAATATCAAATAAAAGCCCCGAAGGGTTCAAATAGTTGGCACGAAGCCCAAATATGGCATTCACCCCAATACATGATGATAGCAAATAGTTTTAAATCAAATACACGGTAAAAACCATCAATCGGGACGGACCAAGTCATAATCCCCAATAGTGCACGACCCCACGCTCGTCATCAAGCGTGTGCCTCACCTCAATATAGCACAACGATGTGCGATTCGGGGTTTTCAAACCCTTAGAACATCATTTAGAATCATTACTCACCTCGAACCGGCAAATTTTCTAACTCGCGATGCCTTTGCCCCTCGAATCGTCCTCCACGCATGTCGAGTCTATCCAAAATCATAACGAATACGTCACAATATGCTAAGGGAACAAAGCTCAAGCGAAAACAATAAAAAAATACTAAAAATCCTAAATTTAGAAATTTTCATCAATAGACTCCTCGTCTCCCCACGAGTTCATACATACCAAAAGTTCTCAAATCTGACCCCAAATGGTCCTTCAAATCCCCAAATCAGAAGTCCAAAATTCCAAGCCCCAACTTTTCCATTTTTAGCTTAAATTTCATGATTTTCTAGGTAGATTTTAAAATAGAATCGAGTTTTAAGACCAAAATTCTTACCTCCAAACGTTTCCCCTTGAATCCCTCTTTAATCTCCTTCAAAAAGCTCTCAAAATGATTAATTATGGAGGAAATGAGCCCTCAAATTGCGGATAAAACGTATTAAAAACATTCTGCCCAGACCTGATTTTCCTTCTTCGCGAACAAGGTCAATACTTCGCGTTCACATAGCGCAGACTTACATTGAACAACTTTTTCCTTACGCGAACGCAACATGCCAGTCGCGAATGCGATGCTTCCTCCGCCTTGACCTTCGCGAACGCGATGAATACCTGACCTCGAACCCATCAAACCCAAATCCTTCTTCGCGATCGCGTATACTCACTCGCAAACACGATGCAACCCCCTCACAAGCGTTCTCGAACGCGGCCTAGTCTCTCGCAAATGCGAAGCTTATAGAACCCGGCCCTTCGTGAATGCGAGCTCCTCTTCGCGACGCGAAGGCCAATTCTGATGCTTCTCCTCCCGACACTTCGCGAACGCGAAGAACAAAATACCTGCAACTGCTGGGACAAAAATCTGCAATCTTTCAAACTCCAAAATGGTCCGATTGACCACCCGAAACTCGCCCGAGGCCCCCCGAGACCTCAACCAAAGGAACCAACACATCCTAAAACCTTATTCAAACTTGTTCCAATCATCGAAACACCCCAAACAATATCAAATCACCCAAAATACATCGAATTTAAGCCTAAGTTTAAAAAAACCTTCAGAAATATGCTTTTGATAAAAAAATCCAACCAAACCACGTCTGAATAACCTGAAATTTTGAACACACATCCCAAATGATATAATGAAGCTATTGCAACTCTCAGAATTCCATTCCGACCCCTGGATCAAAATCTCACCTATCAACTAGAAATCGCCAAAATATCAACTTCGCCAATTCAAGACTAAATCTACTCTGGACCTCCAAAACCCATTCTGATCTTGCTCCTAAGCCACAAATCAACTCCTGAAGCTAACCAAATCATCGAAAATCGTATCCGAGCCCTCTAACACATAAGTCAACGTCCTGTTGACTTTTCTAACTTAAACTTCCTTAAAAGAGACTAAGTGTCTCAAACCTTACCAAATTTATTCCGGACTCGATCAGACCAACCCGATACCACAAAACATGGATAACGAAGCATAAAGGAAACAAAAATAGGGGAAATAGAGCGGTAACTCATGAGACGACCGGCCGGGTCGTCACATCCTCCCTAACTTAAATAAATGTTCATCCACGAACGAGTCAAGAAACATACCTGAAGCCTCAAACAGGTGAGGATATCTGCTCCGCATCTCTCGCTCGATCTCCCAGGTAGCCTTTTCCATGAGCCGACCTCTCCACTGCACTTTTACTGAAGTTATATCCTTTGACCTCAACCTCCGAACCTGACGGCCCATAATAGCTACTGACTCCACACCACAAGTCAAGTTATCCTCTAACTGAACCATGCTGAAATCCAGAATATGAGACGGATCCCCAATATACTTCCAGAGCATATGAACATGAAATACCGGATGCACACTCGACAAGCTGGGTGGCAAAGCAAGCTAATAAGCCACCTCCCTAATCCTCCGAAGTACCTCAAATGGTCCGATGAACCGCGGACTCAACTTACCTTTCTTCCCAAACCTCATAACACCCTTCATGGCTGAAACCTTCAACAGAACCTTCTTGCCAACCATGTAAGACACATCTCGAACCTTCCTATCAGCATAACTCTTTTGCCTCGACTGCGCTATATGAATCCTCTCCTGAATCACTTTCACCTTCTCCAAAGCATCCTGTACTATATTAGTCCCCAATAGCCTAGCCTCACCGGGCTCGAACTAACCAACTAGAGATCTACACCGTCTTCCATACAAAGCCTTATATGGATCCATCTGAATACTCGACTGGTAGCTGTTGTTAGAAGCAAACTCTGAGAGCGGTAGAAACTGATCCCATGACCCTTCGAAATCAATGACACAAGCATGTAACATGTCCTCCAATATCTGAATAGTACGCTCGGGATGTCCGTCCGTCTGAGGATGAAAAGCTGTGCTCAACTCAACCTGAGTACCCAACTCTCGCTGCACAGATCTCTAAAACTGCGAGGTCTGAGTGCCCCTATCTGAATTGATGGAAATGGGGACAGCATGCAAATGAACAATATCCCGGATATAGATCTCTACCAACCGCTCTGACGAATAAGTATTACAGATTGGAATGAAGTGCATGGACTTGGTCAACCGATCCACAATCACCCAAATGGCATCGAACTTCTTCAAAGTCCATGGAAGTCCAACAACAAAGTCCAGAGTGATCCTCTCCCACTTCCACTCAGGAATATCCATCTGCTGAAGCAAGCCACTCAGTCTATGATGCTCATTTTTCACCCGCTGACAATAGAGACACCAAGATACAAACCCCACAATGTCTTCCTTCATTCTTCTTCACCAATAGTGCTGCCTCAAATCCGGGTACATCTTTGCGGCACCCGAAAGAATGGAATACCGCGACCTATGGGCCTCCTCCAGAATCAACTCCTGAAGCCCATCCATATTGGGCACACAGATCTGGCCCTGCATCCTCAACACTCCATCATCCCTAATGGTTACATCTCTAGCATCATCATGCTGAACTCTGTCCCTAAGGACAAGCAAATGCGGATCATCATACTGGCACTCTCTGTTGCGATCATATAAAGAAGACCGAGAAAATATACAAGCCAACACCTGACTGGGCTCCGAAATATCCAACCTCAGAAATCAATTGGCCAAGGCCTGAACATCAACTACAAGAGGTCTCTCCGCAACTGGAATATATGCCAAACTCCCTATACTCACTGCCTTTCGGCTCAAAGCATCGGCCACCACATTGGCCTTTCCCGGATGGGTACAATATAGTGATATCATAATCCTTAAGCAACTCCAACCATCTCTGTTGCCTCAAATTAAGATCCTTTTCCATGAACAAAATCTTGAATACTGCGATGATCGGTGAATACGTCACAAGATACGCCATGCAAGTAATGCCTCCAAATCTTCAATGCATGAACTATGGCAGCCAAATCTAAATCATGAACGAGTAGTTCTTCTCATGGTGCTTTAACTAATGAGAAGCATAAGCAATAACTCTACCCTCCTGCATCAACACACAACCAATCCCTACTCTTGAAGCATAACAATACACTGTATATAAACCTGAAGCTGATGACAAAACCAATACTAGAGCTGTGGTCAAAGCTATCTTGAGCTTCTGAAAGCTCTCCTCACACTCGTACGGCCATACAAATGAAGCACTCTTCTGAGTCAACTTGGTCAAGAGCGATACAATAGATGAGAATCCCTAAACAAATCAATGATAATATCCTACCAAACTAAGAAACCTGCAAATCTCAGTAGCTTAGGATGGTATAGGCCAACTCTATACCGCCTCTATCTTCTTTGGATCAACCTCAATACCCTCACTGGACACCATGTGTCCCAAGAATGCAACTGAACCGAGCCAAAACTCACACTTGGTGAACTTTTCATAAAGCTTCTCCTCCCTCAATCTCTGTAATACAACCCTCAAATGCTCCTCGTGCTCCTTCTGACTACGCGAATATACCAGAATGTCATCAATGAAGATTATGTCAAACGAATCAAGATAAGGCCGGAACACGCTATTCATCAAATATATGAATGTTGTTGGCGCATTGGTTAGCCCAAAAGACATAACCAGGAACTCATAATGACCATAGCTGGTCCTGAAGGCCATCATAAGAATATCCGAATCCTTGATCTTCAACTGGTGATAACCTGAATGAAGATCACTCTTGGAGAATACCCTCGCTCCCGGAAGCTGGTCGAATAAATCACCAATGCGAGGCAAAAGATACTTGTTCTTAACTTTTACCTTGTTCTATTGCCTATAATCAATGCATATTCTCATTTGGCCATCCTTCTTCTTCACAAACAGAACCAGCGCACCCCAAGGCACATACTAGGTTAGATGAACCCCTTATCTAGGAGTTCCTGAAGTTGCTCCTTCAACTCCACTGATTCCATACGATACGGTGGAATAGAAATAGGCTGAGTGCCCGGCACCAGGTCAATACCAAAATCAATATCTCTATCTTGTGGCATGCCCGACAAGTTTAAAGGAATTACATCAAGGAAATCCCTCACAACTGGAACAAAATCAATACTGGGAGCCTCAGATACGACATCCCTCACAAAGGCAAGATATGAGAGATAACCCTTCCCAACCATACACTAAGCTTTCAAGAAAGATATCACTCTACTAGGAATATAATCAGTTACACCTCGCCATTCGATCCGTGGCACACCCGATATAGCCAATGTGAGTGTCTTAGCATGACAGTCTAGAATAACACGACACGGAGATAACCAATCCATGCCCAAAATGACATCAAAATCCACCATACTCAATAATAAATTAACTCGGGTCTCCAGACCCCCAATAGTCACCACACACGACCGGTACACATGGTCTACAACAACAGTATCGCCCACTGAGTAGATACATGAACAGGTAAAGCAAGAAACTCATGGGGCATACCCAAATAAAGAGCAAATTATTATGACATATAAGAAAAAGTGGATCCAGGATCAAATAATATAGAGGCATATTTGTGCAAGACTAAAACAATATCTGTAATAATAACATCTGAAGTCATAGTATCGGGTCTGCTTGGAAGTGCATAGAAACGGGCCTGATCACCCCCTGATTGACCTCTCCCATTTGGGGCGACCCCTGGCTGACTGACCTCTACCCCTATACAGTTGAACAGATGGTAGTGGAGCAACTGTATCTGAAGTCCATAACTGACCCCTCTGCTGGGATGAACTAGCAACACGACGAGAACACTGCCTCCATTTATGGTCCACCTCGCCATACTCATAACAACTCCCAAGTGCTAGAGGCAGGGACTGAAGGGAACCCCTCACACCAGAGTGACTAGCAGATGTGCCAGGCGCAGAAGAGCCCTGAACTGACAGAGCACAAGAAGAACTATGAGTTGGAAGGGCACTAAGTGTGACTGGATCTGCTGCGATCAATGATAACCATGACCCGTAGATGCCCCATGATAACCTGGACGAGCTAACTGAGCAGGCCTGAATGAACAACCTCTACTGTGCTGAAACTGGCTCCTCGAAGGAACACCACTATAGCTTCCAGATCCTCGAGGCCTCTTGGCCTCCCTCTCTTCTTACCCCTGACGGCGAACAAACTCAATCTATCGGGCAATATCCACAACCTCCTCAAATATAGCACCAAATACCCTCTCCCTGGTCATAAGAATATGGAGCTGATAAGTAAGAGCATCAACAGACCTCCTGATCCTTTCTTGATCTATCAGAACCAACCAGATATCATGACTAGCCAACTCAAAAAATCTCAACTCATACTGTGACACGATCATCTCCCCCTGATGCAACCACTCAAACTTCCTATGCAGCTCCTCTCTGCGATACTATGGCACATATTTCTCCAGAAAGAGAATGGAGAACTGCTGCCAGGTAAGGGGTGCTGCATCAACAGACCTACGCCTCTCAAAATCCTCCCACCAAATGAAATCAGGTCCAAAAAACTGATAGGTAGTAAAAGCGACCCATTGGTCTCCAGAATACCAGCAGTACGAAGCATCCTCTAACACTTGTCTAGAAAGCCCTAGCATCCTCGCCCTCTACACCACTGAATGACGAAGGTTGAAGTCTACCAAATCTCTCCATCCTACGATGCTCATCATCTGCATAACATGAACTGCATAATCCTGAGTAGCTGCAATCGGCTGGGCGTGGTGTGCCCCCGTCATCTGAAGTCCCTGCATGACCTGCTCAGGTGTACGAACGACGGGAATATGACTGCCTTCCCCGGCCTAAGAAGTAGTCACGACTGTAACCGCCTGAGCTAGGCCAGTGCAAATTGAGAAGATCTAAGCCAAAGCCTATGTGACCCGAAATCATAATGGGCATAGCTGATGCCTAAGTTGGTGCTGCTGGAGTGTCCATAGCTGGGACCTGGTCCCGAACTAAGGAAGACGGTGGATCTATTAGTATTGCCTTCGCTGCCCTGCCCCTACCATGACCACGACCGTGTCCTCGGCCTTTGTTGGCTGCAGCTGGTGGCACTGGTAGTTGTCCACCCTGTCCAGTAGTGCGTATCCTCACCATCTGTGAGAGAATAGAATAACAGAATTTTAGTACTCCAATCAACAAGTTCACACGACAAGAATTTTCAAGAATATGCAGTTTTTCCTAAATGTTCTATAGCCTCTCGAGGATAAATACTGATGTCTCTATACCAATCTGCAAGACTCTACTAAACCTGCTCATGACTAGTGAGACCTATGTAACCTAGGATCTGATACCAACTTGTCACGAACCTAACCCCTAACCTGGTCGTGATGACGCCTTTCGTGAAGACAAGGCCAGCCAATTGAACCAAATTCTCATTCTTAAACAGTTAAACAACGCAAAAAGAGTCTAAACATGGATTAATAATACTGAATAGCAGAAATACAAATAACATATGAGGAAATCCAACCTGACACAGCCCTAACCGGTATGTCACAAGTCATGAGCATCTATGGACCCTGGTACAAGTCTTTTACATCTAATATCTAGTACAAATGTTTGATAGACATAGAAATGACAAGATAATAGAGACACGGGGCTAGGGACACCAACAGCTACCTCGTAGAGACATAGAAGTTCTCCTATCGGGCTTAGTATCCAAAAATCCGCCCCTCGGGCTATATCTCATTACAGTACGAGCCCCTCGGGCTCAATCTCATATCAAAAAAGGGTACCGCACTCACGGGGGTTGTGCAGACTCTTGGTGAGGCCCCTTACGGCCCAAGCGCAATAACAAGCCATTTTATGGAATCAAATCCAGGCCCTCAACTTCATATCAATCAAGTCACCTCGTGGCGTACATATCTCAGGCTCTCGGCCTCAAATCAGTATCAGTGTTCGCTCACTATACATGCCCTCATCCTTCCTCAGTCAAAAATCATTACAAGCCCCTCGGGAAATAGTAAAACAGTGTTTCTCAGCCCAAACATCATTTAAAATATCATTTAAGTCTCAAAACTGAGTAAAAATGGTTGAGTAGTAAAATAGTGGAAACTACCATGACTGAGTTCAAGTAGTAAATCAAAATAGTGAAGAAATATCAAATAAAAGCCCCGAAGGGTTCAAATAGTTGGCAGTCAGCCAAAATATGTTATTCGGCCCAATACATTATGATAGAAAATAATTTTAAATCAAATACACGGTTAAAACCATCAATCGGGATGGACCAAGTCACAATCCCCAATACTGCATGACCCCACTCCCGTCATCAAGTGTGTGCCTCACCTCAATATAGCACTACGATGTGCGAATCGGGGTTTCAAACCCTCAGAACATCAGTTACAATAATTACTTACCTCGAACTGGAAAATTCTCTAACTCGTGATGCCTTTACCCATCGAATTGTCCTCCACGCACATTGAACCTATCCAAAATCAGAACGAATACATCACAATATGCTAAGGGAACAAGCCCAAGCAAAAACAATCAAAAAATACCAAAAATCCTGAAATTAGCAAAACTCGAGCCCCAGGCTCACATCTCAAAATTCAGAAATTTTCACATCAATAGATTCCTCGTCTTCCCACGAGTTCATACATACCAAAAGTTCTCAAATCCGACCCCAAATAGTCCTTCAAATCCCTAAACCAAAAGTCCAAAATTCCAAGCCCTAGCTCTTCCATTTTTAGCTTAAATTCCATGATTTTCTTGGTAGATTTTCCAATAGAATCGAGTTTTAAGACCAAAATTCTTACCTCCAAACATTTCCCCTTGAATCCCTCTTTAATCTTCTTCAAAAATCTCTCAAACTGATCAACTATGGAGGAAATGAGCCCTCAAATCGCGGATAAAATGTATTAAAAACATTCTGCCCATGCCTGATTTTCCTTCTTCGTGAATGTGGTCAACACCTCGCGTTCCCGTAGCACAAACTTATATTGACCAACTTTTACCTTACGCGAACAAGACATGTCAGTCGTGAACGCGATGCTTTCTCTACCTTGACCTTCGCGAACGCGATGAATACCTGACCTCGAACCCATCATACACAATCCTTCTTCGTGATCGCATATACTCACTCACGAATGCGATGCAATCCCCTCACAAGACTTTGTGAACGTGGACTAGACTCTCGCGAATGCGAAGCTTACAAAACCTGGCTCTCTGTGAATGCGAGCTCCTCTTCGCGAACGCAAAGGAAAATTATGATGCTTCCCCTCCTAACCCTTCGCGAACGCGAAGAACAAAATACCTGCAACTGCTGGACAAAAATCTACAATTTTCCAAACTCCAAAATGGTCTATTGACCACCCGAAACTCACCCAAGGCCCCCAGGACCTCAACCAAAGGCACCCGCACCTCCTAAAACCTTATTCAAACTTATTCCAATCATCAAAACACCTCAAACAACATCAAATTACCTAAAACACATCGTATTCAAGCTTAAGTTTCTAAAAATCTTCTGAAATACGCATCCGAACCATGTCCGAATGACCTGAAATTTTACGGATACATCCCAAATGACATAACAAAGCTACTGCAACTCTCAAAATTCCATTCTGACCGCTGGATCAAAATCTTGCCTATCAACCGGTAATCGCCAAAATATCAACATTGTCAATTCAAAACTAAATCTACTCTGGACCTCCAAAACCCATTATGATCACGCTCCTAAGCCAAAAATCACCTCCCAAAGCTAATCGACCCATCGGAACTCACATCCGAGCCCTCTAACACATAAGTCAACATTCAGTTTACTTTTCCTACTTAAACTTCCTTAAAAGAGACTAAGTGTCTCAAACCTTACCAAAATTATTCTGGACTCAATCTGACCAACCCGATACCACAAAACATGGATAACGAAGCATAAAGGAAACATAAATGGAGGAAATGGAGCGGTAACTCATGAGACGACTGGCCGGGTCATCACACAACAAATACATATGGACAGTTTAAGCAGTCCATAGTTTCATAACTGAGACCTAGATTCCTAGGTGCATGGATTCTAGGTGATTCTGAATTCCAATATTGTATAATCCGTGCTGCTACTCCAAATTAACGGATTTATAGATTACAGGTATTATAAAACCTATAGACATGAATTCTAAGTTATTTGCGCAACAGGCAGTGAAAGCTATTAGAAAATTTGGAATTACTAGGGTTTGATTCTATAGGCATACTTTCTATTCGAATAACAGTATCCTAATGGCAAGATTTCTAATGGTAGGTACTTGAATGTGCTTTTAATATACTTATTCCTATAGACATGCCATCTAGGTGGCAGTATGAAATAATAGAATCACTCGATTAATTAATTAATTAAGACCCTATAGTCATAGTATCTAGATGAGTATTAACAAACGTATGTATTATTATAAGCCTATAGACATGCTATCCAATAATCAGACAGAAGTAAACATAAGAGCAGGTAAAATATTTAGTCAAATAATTGTACTTTTGAATAATGTACATGTATTAAGCAAGTTAAATTAAGTATGGGATTTCCTATAGGCATGGTTTCTAGGTTGACAAAGCATATTTTATACATCCTATAGATGTGTTGTGACGACCCGGCCCGTCGTCTCATGAGTTACCGCTTTGTTTCCCCCATTTCCGCTTCTTTATGCTTCGTTATCCATGTTTTATGTTATTGATTACTTTAGTTTGTGTTCGTAGAGAATTTTCTAAGATATGAGACACTTAGACTCTTTTAAGAAGGTTTAAGTTGGAAACGTCAACCGGATATTGACTTATGTGTTAGAGGGCTCGGATGTGAGTTTCGGTGGTTCAATTAGATTTGGGAGGTGATTTATAACTTGGGAGTGTGATTGGAATTGGTTTTGGAGGTCCAGAGTAGAATTCGGCTTGAATTGGCGAAGTTGATATTTTGGCGATTTTCGGTTGATAATGAGATTTAGATCCGGGAGTCAAAATGGAATTCCGAGAGTTACTGTAGCTTTGCTATGTCATTTGGGATGTGTGTGCAAAATTTTAGATCATTCGGACGTAATTTGGTTTGGTTTTTTCATTAAAAGCGTATTTTAAAAGATTTTAGAAACTTAGGCTTGAATTCGATGCGATTTGGTAGATTTGATGTTGTTTGAAGTATTTCGATTGTTGGAACTAGTTTGAACAAAGTATTGGGTTATGTTTGTGCTTTTGGTTGAGGTCCCGGGGGCATCGGGGTGATTTCGGATGGTTAACGGGAAGATTTTGAACTTGGAAGATTGCAAAAAAATTTGTTGCTTCTGGTATTTTTGCACCTGCGGTTTGGGGACCGTAGGTGCGGTGTCGCACGTGCAAGATAAATAACCACATATGCAGTTTTGGAAGAGAAAGGCTGGAACCGCAGATGCATTAGGGGGCCCACACCCGTGGAGCCACATATGCAGCTGGTGGACCGCAGATGCAGTTTTGGGCCAATTAGTGAATTTCTGCAGAAGCGAAACTTTGTCCGCAAATACGGTACTGCAGAAGTGGGTTTTGAACTGCAGATGCGAAAAAAGCTAGGCAGAAGGTATATTTCACACTTTGCGATTTTTGAAGAGTTTAACCATTTTTGAACTTAAAATTGGGAGCTTTGGGCGATTTTGAAAAGAGAAATCAAAGAAAATTCATTGAGGTAAGGATTTTGGACTTAAACACACTTCTATAATAATATTTCATGGATTGGGACTCATATTTAAGGAATTAAAGGACTAAAAATGGAGGTTTAGGGCTCGAGTTTAAGAGCGTTTTAAATGGGGATTTGAGGGGTGATTTGAACTTCGATTTTTGTATTCCTGGTATGTATGAACTCATGGGAGGATGAGTAATCTAATAATGTGAAAAATTCTAAGTTTCGAGAAGTGAGCCCGGGGCTCGGGTTTTGCTAATTTCGGATTTGTGGTATTTTTCGATTGTTTTCGCTTAGGCTTTGTTCCCTTAGCATATTGTGACGTATTCATTTTGATTCTGGATAGATTCGATGCACGTGTTGCGCCCCTTTTTTCTCGCAAAATCAATTTTATGACATTTGGGAGGACAACTCGTTCTCTTTTGGGATTTGGGTTTGCATTAAAGAGTCGCCACCTAATGATTTAAGTGCAGTAGGACACTAAGAAGGATTTTGATTTGAGTAATAAGAGATTGGGTAAGGGCTTGATATTATCCCAAGGGAAAGGTATTAGGCACCCCTCAGGATCCACTAGTGTGGTTTTCGGCCAAACCATTGTTGTGACTTTAGGTGCAAATAACATGTAGGCAAGTAAGATCTTCAAATAAGAGGGGATTTTCACATAATGGTTACAAATAAACAAAGTTGGAAAGAGTTAAAGGAAGAAATAATTTGGAGCTTTAAAAGAAACAAAGAAGGGGGGGGGGGGCCCTAGGTTTATTAATAATTTGGATCACCCAACACAGCATCCGGTAATCACTCCTCAGTGAGGGGCTACATGTGATGTTATCGCGTGGTCATCATATCCATATCTACCCTTTCCCACCCCGTTTAAGGTATTAAAGCACGAAATAGTCTCGTTTATTTATTGCATGCTATTACCCGCTCCAATTTTATCAGTCCCGAGATATTAAGATTTCTAATGCTAGCAGGGAGGGATTTTAGGTTTATTTGTAGTTTCAAAGGAAAAATTCTAAGGCGACGTACAAAAATATATATAACAAGTTGTGGAGGAGCATATAACAAGTAAGAAGGCTCAAATATACCTCTTTCAATCAAAGAAGCACATAGTTAGCATGACTTGCACATACTATTTAGGGTCTAATTTAATACTAAACGTGAAAGAACTTAAAGGTTGGGGCAAACTGATTTATTACATAATTCAGATAAGAAGCCTCAATCAGGCCAACCTACTTGTTGTAGTTAATAAACAGATTCAGTTTAGAACTTTTACCGTAAGGCTTGCCTAAGTGTTGGACGAAGATCCTATAGGCATGATATCTACTGATTTCAGAGAATAATGAAGTTAACTGAATACATACTGATTAAAAAGTTTCCAGATTATTAAAGAAAAAAGGAAGTTTTAGCAAAATATTACATGTTCTGCAAAATGAAGATACATTGTTATTACAGGTTTTAGCCTTATTTGCAAGTGAAGCAAATCAGACCTACTTAATAGCTCCTATAGACAAGCTTTGCATGCGTTGTTGATTTTAAACCCTTTTATAGAAATGGTAAAATGTAGAAACCCTATAAACATGATATCTAGGTATTGAATTTCATTTAAGCCTATGAACATGACATCTAATTGCAGTTAATGGTTTAAGACCTATGAGCATGATTGCTAGATGAAAAATGTGATGTATAAGATTCAGAGAGACCTATAGGAATATTCCCTATATGCATATGCAGCATTCAAAAATACCTATAGACATTATATCTATGTGAGAATGAAGAATTTCATAAAACCTATAGGAATGGTATCTATTTCACAATGCAGAATTTCAGCAATACATATAGGCAGGATATCTATTTGAGAATGCAGAATTTTAGAAAACTATAGGCATGATATCTATTTGAGAATGCATAATTTCAGCAATACCTATAGGCAGGATATCTATTTGAGAATCAGAATTTCAGCAATACCTATAGGCAGGACATCTAATTTAGAATGTAGAATTTCAGAAATACCTATAGGAAGGATATCTACCCTTTGCATACATAGTTACCCGCCCTTTTCATTATCCATCCCAAGAGTTTATTACAAAATTATTACAACCCAGAATAAAGATAAAAGAATACATCAGAAATTAAAAAGTACAACCAAGGCGAGCCTGATTTAGACTTCATGTAACGACCCGATCGGTCATTTTGAGTACTGGTGCTCCGTTCAGCAGTCAGAGGCCATGAACAGATTTATTTAAGGTATTATGACTTGTACGCATGGTCATAATTTGATTTCGGGAAATTCGGAGTTGATTTGGGAAGAGAATTCTCATTTCGGAAGCTTAAAGTTGAAAGAATGAACCATGATTGGATTTTTGAGTAAACGACCTTGGAATTGGGATCCGAAGGTTCCAGCAGGTTTGTATAACGATTTCGGACTTGGGCGTATGCCCGGATTGGCTTTTGGATAACCCGAGAGCGTTTTGGCGCCTATTGTGGAAGTTAGCATTTTTGAAGAAATTTCATAAATTTGGCTTGAAGAGAATTTTAGTGTTATCAAAGTCCGTTTGGAATTTCGAGACAGTGAATAGCTCCGTATAGTGATTCTGGAGTTGGGGGCGCGATCGGAAGTGAATTTGGAGGTCCATAGACCATTTTGAAGCCATTTGGCTAAAGATAGAAAGTTGAAGGTTTTGGAAAGTTTGACTGGGGGTTGACTTTTTGATATCGGTGTCTGAATCAAATTCCGAAAGATGGAGTAGGTTCGTAATGTCAAATATGACTTCTGTGCAAAATTTGAAGTCAATCGGACGTGTTTTGTTGGGTTTAAACATCGAAAATAGAAGTTGAAACTTCAAAGTTCTTAAACTTGAATTTGGGGTGTAATTCATGATTATGGTGTTGTTTGATGTGATTTGAAGCCTCGAGCAAGTCCGGAATGTGTTTTGGAATTGGTTGGTATGTTTGGTTGGGGTCCGGGGGGCATCAGGTGGATTTCGGGTGGCTAACGGATCAATCCGGAGTTTAAAGAAATGCTAAGACTGCTGCTTCTGGTATTTCCGCTTCTGCGGAGGTGGGGACTGCAGAAGCGGTTGCGCAGGTGCGAAATGGAGACCGCAGAAGCGGTTTTGGATGGAGCTACAAGGGTCTACAAATGCGGATGGGTTTCCGCAAAAGCGGAACCGCATCTGCGGTCAAAATCTCGCAGAAGCGGTTTTGGGCTAAGGCTTGGGGACCGCAGATGCGGTCAAGTCTCCGCAGAAGCGGGACCGCATCTGCGGAGGAGAGGTCGCAGAAGCGAAAAGGCTGGCTTGGGGAGGTATCGCAGAAGCGGTATCTGGACTGCTTAAGCGGGACCGCTGATGCGGTTTAGGTCCCGCTGAAGCGGAATTTTGGTTGGAGCTTAGGGATCGCAGGAGCGAAGTTTTAACCGCAAAAGCGGAACCGCATAAGCGGTAATTATTCCGCAGAAGCGGAAATTACAGAAGGCTGAGGGGTCATTTTAAAGTTGGATTTTTGCTCATTTCTCTAAATTTCTTCACTTCATTTGGCGATTTTGGAGGGAGTCAAAGGAGGGTCTTCATCAACGATGTTAAGGTAAGCTATTCCCACTTATTATTAGCTAAATACATTGATTATGTATAAGATTAAGCATGGAAATTAGTATAAATATTGGGATTTTGGTTGGAAACCTAGAAAATTATAATCTTGAATTTTAGCCACGATTTTGAGTATAGAATTAGGAGAAAATCATATATTTGAATTCCTAAAGTCATGGGTAACTTTTACCTTCGAGAAGATTTGGATTCCGGGCACGTGGGCCCGAGGGCATTTTG
>MU717986.1:159102-184334 GCA_026770625.1 Nicotiana glauca
CAGTATATTCTAATTAGTTTGTCATTAATTGGCTAGTTTGGATGCATTGTGCGTTGGTTCAAGCCTTCGGGAGGATGTAGAATGCCGATTTCGAGTCTTCGGAGCGAGGTGAGTCTCCTTTCTTATTCTGTGAGGGGGAAATTTCCCCATAGGTGAAGTAAATTATTAAGTGCTCCTATTTGTGGGGGCTACGTACGCATGAGGTGATGAGAGTCCGTGCGTAGCTACTATTATGCTATTGTCCGGGTAGATTAGGACCCAGAAAGCATGCTATACTTGAATAAATCGTGGACTCATTAATGAATTGAATTGTTTAAACTATCCTTGATTAGTAAACGAAATTTAAAAGAGATTAAACATCACTCATGAATTGTTTAACAGAGAATTTGCCTATTTGGATAATTATTCCTCGATGAAATTATAATTGGCCATCTGAGCACGTATATTATGTGTACCGCGTCACATAGATGATACGAATAATTGGATTTTCTAAAGACTTAATCTTCATTTTCTCAAATTAATAAAAGAGAATTAACTTCTTCCTGGATATTTACTACACGTTGACTTCCTGACTGTTTATCTGTCTGGTGTGTTTATTTTGGAACGGGCCGAACGCCTCGACAGATTAATAGATGCGTCTATATGCGTTCCGTCGACCTTCGGCAAGTGCACATTTATTTATGTTGGATCGGGCCGTCGCCTCGGTATGATTTGTGCATGCCTGTGTTGCTGCCTGAACTCGATTGAGTTATTGTTGCCCTTTTGTGGCTTAAACATATCCGGATTATGTTTTAAGGAGAAATTTGGGAAATTTTCCTATGAACGAAATACTTGTTTATTTGTTTCCTCTATTTGATTAGAATCATGTCAATAAAGAATAAATCCACGGAATAATATGTGTGATGAAGATAAATGATCATTGGACCATTAGAGTGTGTCAAAGTTGACCATCTCGTCTCTACCCCTTCGGGATTAGGCGGGACACTCACTAAGTACACGTTGATTATGTACTCATACTACACTTCTGTGCATTTTTGTTGCACAGGTGCATGATATATTAGCGCCCTACTGGGCGCAGCAACACATACGATTCAGGGACTAGGTGAGCTGCAAATTGAGAGGTGACCTGCAACTAGTATAGTTCCTTTCTGTACTTTGATTAATTATTTCCTGTCCATTGTATTCCGGATAGAGGTTGTATTTTATTTCATTATCAGTAGTCACTCATGCACTTGTGACACCGGGTTCTGGGATGGTTTTCGAAAAGTTTGATTTAATTGTTATTGTTAATTTGAATTGAAGTAAAACCTTTTTATTTATGAAAATTGGAAGGAAAAAAACCCTTAGATTTTTAAAAGTATTAAAAGAGGAATTAATTGATGAGTTAGTTGGCTGGCCTTTTAGAGGTGTCCGGCGCCACCACGTCCCTTAGTGGATTTTGGGTCGTAACACTTCATGTCTGAAATATGAGGTAAACCAACTCCAAAGATCATGATCCAAGGCCTTTCTCCCATTTGGATGTGTCAAAGTTCCCTAAGAGCCTCAAAGGGGAATCCGCGCAATGCTCACACCCAAATGTATCACCAGATTAAGACATAGTGGAGTGCGGATATGCTAACCCTCAAGTGTTCAAGTTCAGAGGGAACTCAAGGTCCCAAGGCAAGGCTCACAAAGGGAGTGCAGAACTTAAGGACTAAGCGAGAGTGCAAGTGCAGAAACATATTTCTAAAAAGGGAGAAAGGAACAGCTCAAATCAGTACACATAAGGGTATAGGGGAATGGGGTGGTTGTAAAAAGGCAAAGGCAGGCTCATGGGCATACCCAGCATTGGGAATGCTGGCACACCCATAAGCCTGTTAGAACACATTATGAGAGGCTAGGATCCCAATGGACCAGGTTTGATTCATGGGCAACAATTTACCTATTGCCATGCTCCAAGCCATAACTCAAACACATAGGGGGCAGGGGTTTGGGATTCACACCAGAAAAAGGCAGAAAGAAGTCAACATACTAAGGTAAGCGTTTGAATCATGCAAAAACAGTAAATAGACATAGGTACAAAGCAATAACACATTATTGTGAGGCTAAAGCTGAAACAGGACATACCAGTTTCAAAGAAACAAAATAGAGAAAGCAGTAAGTCTTGTGAACAGGCCACAATGCAGGCAAGAAGAGAGAATACTATTGTAAGTGTGAGTAAGAAAGATTGTGAATAAGAGCCATGATGTTTGTGAAAGAGTCATGCGTTTATAGTATGAAAAACAAATAGAAAGAAGGTAAGAAAATAATTATGGAATTGGGTATCAATTAAAAATCAATCAGTATAAGACTTCCTCTAATTAAGGAATTCAGATTCAAACGGTAAAAGTTATTTAAGGAAATAAATCAAACAAGATTCTTTGTGCAAAGTAGGCAATTAGGGGCAAATACATAAAAGTTATTTGAGGACAGAATTTTGAAATACACGGTTGTCCAAGTAAGGAAAGAAACACAATAAATCAATCAGCACGTAGTAAATCAAGGAGTCAAAGATTCGAAGTTACAAATAAACCAAGTCATAAATAGGAGAATCGAAAAGCTAAGGAAAGTTTTTCAAATAAACCTAAGAAACAGGGAAATTAATAAGACAAGGAAAGAATCAATCAGACTTGCACAAGGAGGTCTGAAATCAGTCCACAATTAAGGGTTGTTTGGAGAGGGAAATTTAGCATATATATAAAGAGTGCACAATCATTAGGCATGAGAGGTTAAACCATGGCAAAGAGAAGTAGCAATAATAATTACAAAGTATGTAAATAGTGACACATGGTAGTCACATAGGTCGACTTAGTAATAGGGAGAAGAGGGTAGCGTGCAAAATAGTCCATTAATGACCTTTTCTAAAAATATGGTTGAGCTCTACTGATAATAGGTAATCAAAACCACAGAAGGCAAAGATTTTGAAACTCAATCGAGTAATAGATGAAATAACTTTAGAAACTCGCATAAGTCTACAAAAATTAGGGTTTTGAAACCAAACAATTTCAGAGATGACGAACAAACTAATCATATAGCAAATAGTCTCAATACTCGAATGAAACCCAAAATCTAGGGTTTTCCCCCATCAATCAAGTATGGAGATGAAAACAAGTAAATCAAGCAGAAATATTAACAACGAAAATGAAATAAGAAACCTTAAAAAGAACTAAGGCTTTTAACATAAAAATGCAACAGAAGAACATCATAAGAAACACAGTAGAAGAATCAATATAAAAACACAGCAAAAGAACAACATAAGAAACATAGTAGAAGAATCAACAAAAGAACACAGTAGAAGAACAACATAATAAACACAGTAGAACAAGTTAAAAATCAGAAAATCTTTTAAATGATTTATCAAAACCCTAAATCGGGAAAAGGTAAATATTTTGCAGGTAATGTTTTAAAAGAATATTAGAGGAGACACTTAAGAACTTAGAGAAAACACAGATCCACAACGGATCTAAATGAATCAGAAGAACCTTGAAGGTTAGGGTTTCAGAAGAAAATAGGGGTTGAGAAAGGCTTGGAAATCATCGATCTAAGCAAGTGAGGTCGAGATCGGGCTCGAATAACCATGGCTGGCCGGAGCAAGGTCATAGACAATCATAGAACTCAAGTCGAACAAAGTCTGGGCAAAAATTTTCAAGGTCAGGCCTTGGAACAATAGTAACCAGGCATGTAGGAGTCGTCTGGAGCAAGTACAGGCTCTTAATGGATTTGGAAGCCATGGATTCCGGTGGTTTAAGGTAGAAGTGGAGGGAGGCGGCTAGGGTTTCTGATAGAGATTGAGAGAGAGTTGAGAGAAGAGGGATTCAAGGGCGGCCTTTGGTGATGAATGAGTAGGGTTTGGAGGTAGTGCGAAAATTAAAAAGGAAAGGAAGAGTGTGGCCATTGATCTGTTAGATCAACGGCTGGGATTAAAAAGGGATCGGGCGAGTTATTTGAGTGGGTTCTGGGTCGGGAAAACTTAGGATTTGGGCCGGGTAATGGTATTTGAGATTGGGTCTAATTAGAGGTGCCAAACCTGGCCAAAATAAAAATAAAAATGGGCTAGCATTTAAATAGCCATTTTCCCTTACTTATTTTATGAAAAATAGTAAAATGATTTCTAGCAAAAAATTAAAGGTTCTAAAATAATTAATAAAATGTAAGTATTAAATTAAAAATAGTGGAGTCAATTTTATAACTATAAATACAATTAAATCTTAAAATAGGCTAATATAGTAATTATATACAATTTAGCTTTAAAATACTAAATAAATTTGTAAAAAAAGTGAAAAAGTCATACTAGATATATTTTAGTATAAATATGAGAATCAAATGAATGAATTACCAAAATTCCAATTTTGGGAACATTTATTGGGTGTTTCTTGATAAAATAGGGCAATAAATTAATTTAAAAAATCTTTAAAACAATTAAAAAAAAATAAAACCTTGGGGCATACTTATATGTGCATATATACATGATATTTTGAAGGGCATATTACATATAAAAATATATAGGAAAAATTGGGTATCAACAGTGCGTGGAGGCCGATTTGAGGGGCAAAGGCGTCGCGAGCTAGAGATTTAGTCCGTTCGAGGTGAGTAATTATTCTAAATGATGTCCTGATGGTTTGAAACCCCGGATTGCACATCGTAGTGCTATGTTAAGGTGACTTACATGCCGGATAGCGAGCGTGGGGTAGAGCACCGTTGGGGAGTGTGACTTAGTCCATCCTGATTGATGATTTTATGGCGTATTTGACTGTGACTTATTTGTTTTCATCATGAATTGGGTTGAATGACATATTTGGGCCTAGTGCCATTTATTTGAAACTTTCGGGGCTATTTACTTATATTTTTTTCACTGTTTTGATTTAATACTTAAACTCAGTCCTGATAATTTCCACTGTTCTACTATTCAACCACTCTTCTCAATTTTGAAAATATAAATGATATTTTAAATAACGCTTGGGCTGAAAATACTATTTTTACTATTTTCCGAGGGGCTTGTGATAATTTTTGGACAGAGTAAGACCGAGGGTTTATGTTGTGAGGAACACTAATACTGATATGAGGCCGAGCGCTAGAGATACACATATATGCCACGAGGTGGCTTGATTGATATGAGGCCGAGGGCCTAGATTTGATGCCACAAGATGGCTTGATGTTGCACTTGGGTCGTAAGGGACCCCTTTGGAGTATGCACATCCCCAGTGAGCGTCGGTACCCATTGTGATGTGAGATTGAGCCCGAGGGGCAGAGATTGTGATACCGTGACCGATGTGCGAACTTCTATGTGTTACTTTATCTTATTTATTTGTCAATTACCTATTTATCTGTTGTAGAAGTATTTTATGCTATTCTTCGTTGGTTTCCTGCTTGAAAATTTCTTATTTAACTGCTTCATTATATAATACTTTGTGTATATGTGTTTTCTTACTTTTAGTCATTATTTATTTTTATTACTCACTGGGTCGGAGTACTCACATTACTACCTGTGCTGTGTGTGCAGATTCAAGTGTTGTTGGTCCTGCTCTGGAGTGTTGATTCCTCCAGTCCAGGCGGTGTTTCGGAGACTACGAGGTAGTCGTTGGTTTCTATAGCCCCGTGCCCCCCTTATCTTATTATTTTTCTATGCTCTTCAGACAGCTGTATTAGATACTATATTTTAGTAGACTTGTATCAGGATTCGTAGTTGCTCATGACTTGTGACACCCCAATTAGGGCTATGTTGGGATGGTTTCCGCATATGTTTAATTGTATTTCCGCTATTTCGTGTTATTAAACCTTGTTTAGACTATCACTATGTTATTTAACTATTTAAAAATGAGTCTTGGTTCATTTGGCTGGCCTCGTCTTCATGAGAGGCACCATCACAACTGGGTTCGGGGTTAGGATCGTGAGAAGTTGGTATCAAAGCCTAGGTTACATAGGTCTCGCGAGTCATGAGCAGGTTTAGTAGTCTCACGGATCAGTATGGAGACGTCTATATTTATCCTCGAGAGGCTACAGAACCTTTAGGAAATACTTCATATTCTTGAAACTCTTGTTGTGCGAACTTATTGATCCGAGTACTAAACTTCTATTGTTCTATTCTATCACAGATGGTGAGGACAAGCTACCAGATGAGGTGGACGCACACCAGTGTCACTAGCTGAGGCCACCAGATGCCGTGGACGTGATCGTGGTCAAGGCAGAGGCAGAGCAGTGAGGGCAGCACCTGTTGATCCACCAACTACCCTAGTTCAGGACTAGGTTCCCGCTGTGGACCTTCCAGCAGCACCAGGCCAGGCACCAGTTATGCCTATTGTGATTTTTGGTCTTCAGGATCCTTGGCACAGATATTATCAGTTTGCAATAGCCTAGCTTAGATGGTTTCAACCACTACAGCCGTAGCTAATTCGTAGGCTGGGAGAGGCAGTCAGACTCCCGTCACCCGTACGCCTGAGCAGGTCGTACAAGAGCTTTAGACGTCAAGGGAACACCCAGCCCAGCACAGCCGATCGCAGCTACTCAGGACTATGTATTTTTTCTGTTATACCAGAAGATGAGCAACGTAGGTTGGAGAGATTTGGGAGACTTCGGCCTCCGACCTTCAGCGGAGTAGAGGGTGAGGATGCCCGGGGTTTTCTAGACAAGTGTTAGAGGATGCTTCGTACAACTGGTATCTTGGAGACCAGCGGGGTCTCTTTCAATACTTATCCATTTTTGGACTTGCATTCACCTGGTGGGAGGATTTTGAGAGATGCAGGCCCGTTGGTGTAGCACCTCATTCCTGGCAACAGTTCTCTGTTCCTTTTTTGGAGAAGTATGTACTGTAGTCTTATAAGGAGGAGCTGCATAGACAGTCTGAGTGGTTACATCAGGGAGACATGACCGTGTCCCAGTATGAGAGGAGGTTTTCTGAGTTGGCCCATCATGCCATCTGGTTTGTTCCGACAGATCGAGAGAGGATCTGGAGATTTGTTGATGCCTTACTTACCAGCTTCGTATTCTGATGACTAGAGAGAGGGTGATAGGTGCCACCTTCGAGGAGGTGGGTTATATCGCTCGAGAGATTGAGTTGGTTCGCCATCAGGAGCGAGAGGAGAGGGAGGCCAAGAGGTCTCGAGGATCCGGCAGCTATAATGGTGCTTCTTCAAGGGGCCAGTTTCAGCATGGTAGATGTCGTTCTTTCAAGCTTGCTCATTCAGCCTACCCAGAGTATCGCGGGGCATCTTCAGGTCATGGTTATCATAGGTCTCAGCAGGTCCAGTCATCACTCAGAGCCCTTCTAGCTCAAAGTTCATCTCATGCCTTATTAGCTCAGGGTTCCTCTATGCCGAGTGCATCTGCTAGTCACTCAGGTGTGAGGGGTTCCCTATCCCCTTCCCCAACACCTGGGAGTTGTTATGAGTGTGGCGAGATGGGCCACATATGGAGGCAGTGTCCTCGTCGTGCTTCTAGTTCATCCCAATAGAGGGGTCATCCTTCGGCTTCAATACTAGTTCCTTCGCCACTACCGCTCAATTAGCTAAGGGTGGAGGTCGGTCAGCCATGGGTCGCCCCAGAAGGGAAGCCGATTAGGGGGGCGGTCAGGCCTTTTTTATGCTATGTCAGGCAGATTCGATGCTATTGCCTCCTATGTTGTCATTTTAGGTATTATTTCAGTCTTCCACATCCCGGTTCCACCTTTTCTTATGTGTCCTTGTACTTTTCTCATTATTTGAGTAGGCCCCGGGAGTTTCTTGCTTTACCTATTCATGTATCTACCCCAGTGGGCGATACTGTTGTTGTAGACTATGTGTAGTGGTCATGTGTGGTGATTATTGAGGGTTTGTAGACCTGAGTTGATCTTATATTACTGAGTATGGTGGATTTCGATGTCATTTTGGGCATGGGTTGGTTATCTCCGTGTTGTGCTATTCTAGACTTCCATGCCAAGACAGTCACTTTGGCTATGCTGGGTGTACCGCGGATCGAGTGGCGTGGTGTGACTAATTATGTTTCTAGTAGAGTGATCTCTTTCTTGAAGGCCCAGCGTATGGTTGGGAAGGGTTATCTCTTGTATCTTGACTTTGTGAGAGATGTCGAAGCTGAGGCTCCCAATATTAATTCTGTTCCAGTTGTGAGGGACTTCCCTGATGTATTTCCTGTAGACTTGCCGGGCATGCTATCGGATAGGGATATTGATTTTGGTTTTGACCTGGTGCCGGGCACTCAGCCCATTTCTATTCCGCTGTATCACATGGTACCAGCGGAGTGGAAGGAGTTAAAGGAGCAGCTTTAAGAACTCCTAGATAAGGGGTTTATCCGGCCTAGTGTGTCACCTTGGGGTGCGTCGTTTCTGTTTGTGAAGAAGAAGGATGGCACAATGAGAATGTGCATTGATTATAGGCAATTGAACAAGGTAACAATTAAGAACAAGTATCCTTTGCCTCGTATTGATGATCGATTCGACCAACTTCAGGGAGTAAGGGTGTTCTCTAAGATTGATCTCCGTTCGGGTTATCATCAGTTAAAGATCAGGGATTCAAATATTCTTAAGACATCCTTCAAGACCAGATATGATCATCATGAGTTCCTATTTATGTCTTTTGGGCTGACCAATGCCCCAGCAATGTTCATGCATTTGATGAACAGCGTGTTTCGGGATTATCTTGATTTGTTTATTATAGTCTTCATTAATGATATTCTGGTATATTCGCGTAGTCAGGAGGAGCACGCGTAGAATTTGAGGTTTGTGTTGTAGATATTAAGGGAGGAGAAGCTTTATGCAAAGTTCTCCAAGTGTGAGTTTTGGCTCAGGTCAGTGGCATTCTTGGGACATGTGGTGTCCAGTGAGGGGATTCAGGTTGGTCTAAATAAGATAGAGGCGGTGCAGAGTTGGCCCAGACCATCCTCAGCTACAAAGATTCGTAGTTTTCTTGGTTTGGAAGGCTATTATCGTCGGTTTGTTCAGGGATTCTCATCTATCGCATCGCCCTTGAACAAGTTGACTCAGAATGGTGCTCCATTTGTATGATCAGACGAGTGTGAGGAGAGCTTTCAGAATCTCAAGATAGCTTTGACCATAGCTTCAGTATTGGTTTTTCCATTAGCTTCAGGTTCATATACAGTATATTGTTATGCTTCGAGAGTAGGGATTGGTTGTGTTTTGATGTAGGAGGGTAGAGTTATTGCTTATGCTTATCGATAGTTGAAGCCCCATGAGAAGAACCACCCGTTCATTATTTGGAATTGGCTGCCATAGTTCACGCATTGAATATTTGGAGGCATTACTTGTATGGAGTGTCTTGTGAGGTATTCACCGATCATCGCAATATAGCATTTGTTCAAGCAAAAGGGTCTTAATTTGAGACAGCGGAGATGGTTGAAGTTGCTTAAGGATTATGATATCTCTATATTGTACCATCCGAGAAAGGCCAATGTGGTCGCCGATGCTTTAAGCCGAAAGGTAGTGTGTACGGGGAGATTGGCATATATTCTAGCTGGGGAGAGACCTATTGCAGTTGATGTTCAGGCTTTGGCCAATCGGTTCGTGAGGTAGGATATTTCTGAGCCCAGTTGGGTATTGGCTTGTGTGGTATCTCGGTGTTCTTTATATGATCGCATCATAGAGCGCCAGTATGATGATCCGCATTTGCTTATCCTTAGGGATAGAGTTCAGCATGATGATGCTAGAGATGTAATAATTGGTGTCGACGGAGTGTTAAGGATGAAGGGTCGGATTTGTATGTCCAATGTGGATGGGCTTCGGGAGTTGATATTGGAGGAGGCCTATAGCTCGTAGTATTCCATTCATCCGGGTGCCGCAAAAATGTGTCAGGATTTGAGGCAGTACTACTGGTGGAGAAGAATGAAGAAAGATATTGTAGGGTTTGTAGCTCGATGTCTCAATTGTTAGCAGGTGAAATATGAGCATCAGAGACCGGTAGCCTGCTTCAGCATATGGTTATTCCCGATTGTAAGTGGGAGATGATCACTATGGACTTTGTTACTAGACTCCCACGGACTTTGAAGAAGTTCGATGCTATTTGGGTGATTGTGGATATGCTGATCAAGTCTGTGCACTTCATTCCTATTTGTACTACTTATTCTTTAGAGCGGCTGGTAGAGATATATATTCGGGAGATTGTTCAGTTTCATGGTGTCCCAGTTTCTATCATTTCAGATCGGGGTACTCAGTTTATGTCCCAGTATTGGCAGTCTGTTCAACAAGAGTTGGGTACTCAGGTACAGTTGAGCACAACATTTCACCCTCAAACGGACGGGCAGTCCGATCGCACCATTCAGATGTTGGAGGATATGCTACGCGATTGTGTTTTTGATTTCGGAGGGTTATAGGATCAGTTCCTATAGCTTGCAGAGTTTGCTTATAACAATAACTACCAGTCAAGTATTCAGAAGGCTCCATATGAGGCTTTTTATGGAAGACGTTATAGATATCTAGTTGTTAGTTCGAGCCCGGTGAGGCTAGGATGTTAGGGACTGTATTGGTACATGATGCATTGGAGAAGGTGAAGGCGATTCAGGAGAGGCTTCGTATAGCGCAGTCGAGGCAAAAGAGCTATGCAGACAGGAAGGTTCGAGATGTGTCTTACATGGTTAGCGAGAAGGTTCTGTTGAAGGTTTCACCCACGAAGGGCGTTATGAGTTTTGGAAAGAAAGCAAAGTTGAGTCTGTGTTTTATTGGGCCTTTCGAGGTACTTCGGAGGATTGGGGAGGTGGCTTATGAGCTTGCCTTTCCTTCCAGCTTGTCGAGTGTGCATCCGATTTTCCATGTTTCTATGCTCCAAAAATATATTGGAGACCTGTCCCATCTTCTAGATTTCAGCACAGTTCAGTTGGAGGGTGATTTGACTTATGATGTAGAGCCATCAGCCATTTTGGAGCGTCAGGTTGGAAGTTGAGGTCAAAGGATGTAGCTTCAGTGAAGGTGCAGCGGAGAGGTCGGCCCGTGGAGGAGGCTACCTGGGAGACCGAGCGGCAGATATGGAGCAGATATCCTTACCTGTTTGAGGCTTGAGGTATGTTTCTTGACTCGTTCGAGGACGAACATTTGTTTAAGTTGGGGAGGATGTGATGACCCGGCCCCACGTCTCATGAGTTATCACGCTGTTTCCCCAATTTCTACTTCTTTATGCTTTATTATCCGTGTTTTATGTGATCGAGTTGATTAGTTTGTGTTTGGAGAGGATTTGCTAAGATATGAGACACTTAGTCTCTTTTAAGAAGGCTTAAATTGAAAAAGTCAACCGGATGTTGACTTATGTGCTAGAGAGCTCGGATGTGAGTTCTGGTGGTTCGGTTAGCTTCAGGAGGTGATTTATGACTTGTGAGTGTGATCAGAATGGATTTTGGAGGTCTGAAATAGAATTAGGCTTGAATTGGCGAAGTTGATATTTTGGCGATTTCCGGTTGATAGGTGAAATTTTGATCCGGGAGTCAGAATAGAATTCTGAGAGTTGATGTAGCTTCGTTGTGTCATTTGGGATGTGTGTACAAAATTTCAGGTCATTCGGACATAATTTGGTTGGATTTTTTTATCAAAAGCATATTTCGGAAGATTTTAGAAACATAGGCTTGAATTCGATGTGATTTGGTAGATTTGATATTGTTTGAAGTGTTTCGATGGTTGCAACTAGTTTGAATAAGGTATTGGGTTATGTTTGTGCTTTTGGTTGAGGTCCCGGGGGGTCTTGGGTGATTTCGGATGGTTAGCGGGAAGATTTTGAACTTGGGAGATTGTAGAAAAATTTGTTGCTTCTGGTATTTTTGCACCTGCGGCTTGGGGACCGCAGGTGCGGTGTCGCACATGAGAGAGAAATAACCACAGATGCGGTTTTGGAAGAGAAAAGCTAGAACCGCAGATACGGTATGTGTCTGATGGACCGCAGATGCAGTTTTGGGCCAATTAGTGAATTTATGCAGAAGCGGAACTTTGTCCACAAATGCAGTACCGCAGAAGCATGTTTTGAACCACAGATGAGGAAAAAGGTGGGCAGAAGGTATATATTTCACACTTCACGATTTTTTAAGGGTTTAACCATTTTTGAACTGGGAATTGGGAGCTTTGGGCGATTTTGAAGAGAAAAATCAAAGAGACTTCGTTGAGGTAATGATTTTTGACTTAAAACACACTTCTATGGTAATATTTCATGGATTGGGACTGTAATTTAAGGAATTAAAGGACTAACAATGGAGATTTAGAGCTTGAGTTTAAGAGGGTTTTAAAGATTTGAGGGGTGATTTGAACTCCAACTTTTATGTTCTTAGTATGTATGAACTCGTGGAGGACGAGTAATCTAATAATGTAAAAATTTCTGAGTTCTGAGAAGTGGACCCGAGGCTTGGGTTTTTCTAATTTCGGGATTTTTGGTAGTTTTCGATTGTTTTCGCTTGGGCTTTGTTCCCCTAGCATATTTTGACGTATTCATTCTGATTTTTGATAGATTTGACGCGCGTGGAGGTCGATTTGAGGGGCAAAGGTGTCGCGAGCTAGAGATTTAGCTGGTTCGAGGTGAGTAATGATTGTAAATGATGTTCTGAGGGTTTGAAACCCCGGATTGCACATCGTAGTGCTATGTTAAGGTGACTTACACGTCGGATAGCGAGAGTGGGGTAGATCACCATTGGGGAGTGTGACTTAGTCCATCCCGATTGATGAATTGGGTTGAATGCCATATTTGGGCCTAGTGCCATTTATTTGAACCCTTAGGGGCTATTTACTGATATTTTCCTCACTGTTTTGATTTAATACTTGAACTCAATCCTGATAATTTCCAGTGTTCTACTATTCAGCCACTCTTTCTCAGTTTGAAAACTTAAATGATATTTTAAATGACATTTGGGCTAATATACTATTTTTACTATTGCTCGAGGGGCTTGTGATGATTTTTGGACTGAGTAAGGCCGAGGGCTTATGTTGTGAGGAACACTAATACTGATATGAGGCCGAGCGCTAGAGATACACATATATGCCACAAGGTGGCTTGATTGATATGAGGCCGAGGGCCTAGATTTGATGCCACGAGATGGCTTGATATTGCACTTGGGTCGTAAGGGGCCCCTTCGGAGTCTCCACATCCCCAGTGAGCGCGGGTACCCATTGTGATGTGAGATTGAGCTTGAGGGGCGGAGATTGTAATATCGTGCCCGATGGGCGAACTTCTATGTGCTACTTTATCTTATTTATTTGTCAATACTGTTTATCTGTTGTAGAAGTATTTTATGCTATTCTTCATTGGTTTCCTTCTTGCAAATTGCTTATTTAACTGCTTCATTATATAATACCATGTGTATACGTGTTTTCTTAATTTTAGTCATTATTTATCTTTATTACTCACAGGGTCGGAGTACTTACATTACTACCTGCACTGTTTATGCAGATTTAAGCGTTGTTGGTCCCGCTCCGGAGTGTTGATTCCTCCAGTCCAGGCGGTGTTTCGGAGACTACGAGGTAGTTGTTGGTTTCTGCAGCCCCGTGCCCCCCTTATCTTATTATTTTTCTATTCTCTTCAGATAGTTGTATCCGATACTATATTTTAGTAGACTTGTATCAGGATTCGTAGTTGCTCATGACTTGTGACACCCCAATTAGGGCTATGTTGGGATGGTTTCCGCATATGTTTTATTGTATTTCCGCTATTTCATGTTATTAAACATTGTTTAGACTATCACTATGTTATTTAACTATTTAAAAATGAGATTTGGTTCATTTGGCTGGCCTCGTCTTCACGAGAGGCACCATCACAACTTGGTTCAGGGTTAGGATCGTGACAAGTTGGAATCAGAGCCTAGGTTACATAGGTCTCGCGAGTTATGAGCAGGTTTAGTAGAGTTTCGCGGATCAGTATGGAGACGTCTGTATTTATCCTCGAGAGTCTACAGAACCTTTAGGAATAACTTCATATTCTTGAAACACTTGTCATGCGAACTTGTTGATCCAAGTACTAAACTTCTATTGTTCTATTCTCTCACATATGGTGAGGACAAACTACCAGACGAGGTGGACACACACCAGTGCCATTAGCTGAGGCCACCAGACGCCGTGGACGTGATCATGGTCATGGCAGAGGCAGAGCAGCGAGGGCAGCACCTGTTGATCCACCAGCTACCCTAGTTCAGGACCAGGTTCCCGCTGTGGACCCTCCAGCAGCACCAGGTCAGGCACCAGTTGTGCCTCTTGTGATTTTGCGTGTTCAGGATCCTTGGCACATATATTATCAGTTTACACTGGCCTAGCTTAGATGGTTTCAACCACTACAGCCACAGCTAATTCGTAGGCTGGGAGAGGCAGTCAGACTCTCGCCGCCCGCACGCCTGAGCAGGCCGTGCAGGGGCTTCAGACGTCGGGGGCACACCCAGCCCAGCACAGCCGATCGCAGCTGCTCAAGACTATGTATTTTCTGTTATACCAGAGGATAAGAAACGTAGGTTGGAGAGATTTGGGAGACTTCAGCCTCCGACCTTCAGCGGAGTAGAGGGTGAGGATGCCCAGCGTTTTCTAGACAACTGTCAGAGGAAGCTTCGTAAAACTGGTATCTTGGAGACCAACGGGGTCGCTTTAACTACTTATCAGTTTTAGGACTTGCATTCACCTGGTGGGTGGATTTTGAGAGATGCACGCCCGTTGGTGCAGCACCTCTTTCCTAGCAACAGTTCTCTGTTCCTTTTTTGGAGAAGTATGTACTGTAGTCTTATAAGGAGGAGCTGCTGTCGATGCCACCTTTTTCTAAAGGCGAAATCGGTTTTACGACATTATGGACAAAACAACTCTCATTCCCTTTTGAGGAATCAGGTTATGGAATTTGAAGAGTCGCCACCTAATGATTATAGTTCATTAGGACACTTTAAAAAAGAAGAAGATTTTTTTGAAAGAAAAAACCAGAGTTCGGGTAAGGGCTTGAGATTATCTCGAGGGGAAGGTGTTAGGCACCCCTCAAGATCCACTAGTGTGGTTCCCGACCATGCTTAGTTGTGACTTTAAGAAGAGTAGAAAGAAACACATAAAACTTGCACATAGTAGTTACAGACAAAATTTAAAATTTTAGAAAAGGAAGGGAAAGAACATAAGTGATTTAAAAGAGAGGGATTAATTGGAACATAAATTTAAGAAAAAGCATTATACAAGTAAAGAAAAAAAAAAGGGAAAGAGGTCCTAGGTTTAAATACAATGTTGATCACATCGGTACAATACCCAGCAATCACTCCTCAAAGAGGGGTCGCACGAGATATTAGCGCACCGGTCATCAAATCCATATTCTACCCTTCCCAAGCCGTTAAGGTATTAAATACGATTAGTCTCGATTACTTATTGCATGCTAATACCCGTCCCAACCTATCAGTCCTGGGTTATTAGGACTTCTAATCCTAAAGGGGAAGAAAGGGGAAGAAAGGGGTAGAGGCATATATGGGGTTTTAAAAGGACAAAATGGTAGTAGTGACAACCAAAACAAATAGCAAATAAAGGGATTGACAAACAAACATGCAAGGCTCACATAAAACCCCGTAAGTCATATAGCATATAGTTTAGCATGCCTTTCACATACTGGTTTGGTCTTTATATTAAACTTAAGCGGCTGACGGACTAGTTTAACACATAGAATCAGATAAAAAGTCCGCATTAGGCAACTCGAATCCAATTGTCAGAGATTGAAGTAATTTAAACAAGTTATTCAGAAAACACTGATTTCAGACAAGAGCCTAATGCATAAGAATTTAAATAGGAAGTTGAAAATCGCATAAGTTAAGAAATGACTTTGGAATCCGCAGATTTGTTTGAGTGAAAATGTACGAGAGTTAAAAATGCAGAACACCTTAAAAGAAATAGTGAATTAAAGGACTGTTTGAAAGATAACTTCAAGAGATGAGCAGAAAATTTACAAGAATTGCTTCGAACAGATTTGCAAAAAATTTTAAAAGCATTGCAGTCTCATACGAGTTTTATATTGAAAACACGACACTAAAACATTAAAACCAGGTACCCAGTTATTATTCCTCAAACAGATTAAGCGAGATAGACTTGTTTTGGATTTTAGAACTTATTACAGAGTGGGTAAATGGATCGCAGGTTTGGTTATCCTATAGTTTTGCCTAACACGTATGCATTTCCTATAGACATGGCTTCTATATGCAACTTCTTACATGAATATTAAGTCCTATAGACAGGGTTCCTAATGATTTGCAAGATGATAAAGCATTAAACCCTATAGGCAAATTTTCTATGTCCTTATTAAAGAAACATTATTGTGATTAAACTGGTTACGAAATGAATATTAACCTACAGTTTACCTAGCGTTTAGGCATTTCCTATAGGCATGCTTTCTATATGCAATTCGTTGTTTGATTATTAGACCCTATAGACAGGATATCTACTGATTTATGGCATGGTTGAACATTAAATCATATAGACATAATTTCTAAATGATTGAAAAGAATGCAAAAGCCTATAGACATGATCTCTAGATGACTTAAAGCGTTGATTTTATAGGCATGATATCTAAATGATTTAAAGTGTGGAACCTATAGGCATGATATATAAATGATTGAATAACAACATTGGTCCTATGGGCATGGTATCTACCCTTTAGCAATAAAGTAAACCCCTCCCACACGCTTTACTAATATTTTCCAAGTTCTTTTTACAAGGTTATTACAGAATCAGAAGAAAGTAAGAAAACAATTAAAAATACATCACAGCCTACAGCTAGATCCGAGCAGCCTAATTCAATCACAATATCCAATAGCATGTGTTTCACCAAATCCAGATTCCAGATTCCAAGGCCCTCTCTTACTCAGAGTGTTTCAAAGTTCCAAGGAGCCTCTAGGACCCTAGGCAATGCTTAAACTCTGAATAATAAATATTGTAACAGAATGGTGCAAGTGTGAAATTATCAGCCCTCAGGCATCCAAGCTCAGAGGGAACTCTAGGGTCCCAAGGCAATGGCTTACCAAAGGGGGGTAGAACTTAGGAAACTAGGAATGAGTGCAAAGTGAGAGAGGAACCATAGCAGAGGGTGGTCATGCCCAGCCATGGCATAGGCTGGCGCACCCCTGATCCACTGCTTAGGTCAAAGAAATAGGAGCAGACTCTGGTGAGTCAAACTTAGGGTCTGAGTGGTGATTAAGACACTACCAGGCCCAACTTAAAGCTCAACACATAAAGGGGATAGGGAATGGAAAAGCATTTGAGTAGAGACTCAGGAGAGTCTAGTTCTAGATCATGGACAGTAATATAAGATGCTGCCATGATTCAGAACAGTACTAACATGCAAAAGGGAATAAAGGGAAGGGATTTGCAAGAAAACATATTAAAGAGAGACAGGAGAGCATAGCAGACTGAATGTGCAAATCATAAAGAAAGGGCATAACGGACTTGAATGTAATTGCATAGTGCAGGAAGCATAAATAAACACATAGTGAAAGAGGTGTAGAAGAGGAAAAGTAAACACATAATAGGAGGGTGTTATTTAAATTAGAAATACATTCCAGTTTTTAGTTCTAGTGCAACAGAGATACAACAGCCAATAAATAGCCAGAAAGAATTAACAAGAGCAACTCAAATTTCAGCAAGCACTTGGAAATTCAGAGGAACTCTAGAAATATTCAAACAGTAGGAGAGAAAGGAGCGGAATGCTCAGTAGTAGTAGAGAAGGTAGAGAGTAATAGTAGAGAGAGTATAATATATTTCAAAGACAGAGGTGTCTGTGTCGAGTGTGTGTAATTCTTCTGAAGTGTGAAGTAGAGGTGCAGAAAGAACTCTCTTTTTTATAGTGCAGAAACGAGTAAACCAAAAGGCAAGGAAATAAAATTTCAGTCAATGAAAGAGGATCTCCCTTAGTCGAAGGGATTTGATTTCAAACGGGGATGAGTAATTAAGGAAAGGAAAGTAATGAAAAAATTTTCAGAGTAGCATAATAGGGGTAAGTTCATATAGTCTATTTAAGGTAAGAAGCCTATAGTACACGGTTTTGAGAGAATAAGGAAAATACAGTAATCAAACAGCCAGAAATTTAAAAGCCTTTGAATGAACTTAGTCAGGAAAAGGGGAAAAGAGGTTAAGTTGTAAAAATCAGTAACAAAAATCAATCAAGCCTTAGTAAAAGGAGATTGAAATCAATCACAAGCTAAAGAATCAATTTAGAAGAAAAAACCCTCGTATATAAGCATGCTAGTATCAAACAAAAGAGACGGTCATAAGAGGTTTTAATTCATAAATAGGAAATTCCAAATTGATTGTAAACTCTGCATGAGTTCGAGAGCTCAGGGTCTTTTAGAGCAAAACCCTAGGGTCAAACTTGCAAAGACCCAAACCCTAGGGTTTTAATCCGAGTATGATACAGAGAGTAGAAGGCAAGCCATTGAAATAGACTCAGAGGTATCTTTCAGAGCCTCATGAGCAAACACACAGACACAGTAGTAGGTTTGAAGCGACAGAATGAGAAAGCATAAAGAAAATGTTTTAAAGAAGACTCGGAACTTAAGCAAGTTTTAGAAAAGAAAAAAAGTAATTTATAAACTTAGGAAATAGTAGATAAAGCATGTTTAGGAAGAACTCGGTAAAATCAGGTAAAGCAAGCAAACATAAAGAACCCAGAAGGAGACACATACAATAGAAATCATGTAGGAAAACATAGCAGAGATAATCATGCGAGCTTAGTCTAAAGGCACAGTAAAAATGCAAAGCATAGAAGGATCATGCTTAAATAGAAAGAAAAGCAGAAGATCAAGTTCATGCGTCGTAGAGAAGAAAACATACGATATAAACACAGACAAACACACATAAAGAAAAGAGAAGAAAGAATCAGAAAGTTTCCAGAAACCCTAATTTGAAAATCAAATGATTTTAAAAAGAAAATTGGGGAAAACACTTAAAATGTCGAATACAGCACAAATATAACATAGATCTAAGAAAACAACTAGAGAAAAACCTCGAATAGCTTTAGGTTCTCTATGAAACCCTAGAAATGAGAACGCTTGGAAGAGAATCCAGTCTGGAGTCAGAGATGGCCATAGCTAGGCTCCTAATGCTCGGATACGTTGGAACAGGGCCGGAGAGACCATATCACCACAGTTCTGTAGAGGATCTGAACGAATGCCATCGAGGTGAGACCTCAAAATCTTGAACACCCATGGTTTGGGGGTGAAGGAAGGTGAGCACAGAACGTCCCTGGCCTGAGAAGCCATGGACTCCGGTGAGATAATGGTCGAAGAAGACGAGGGAGACAATTAGGGTTTTGAGTACTTGAGAGCGTTTTGAGAGAGAAGAGAGTTTGGGGGAGGCTGTCTAAGAATAATGAATTAGGGCTAGGGGTGTGGGTGGAAATAAAAAAGGAAAAAGGAACCAGGGCCGTTGATTAAAACAATCAACGACTAGGATTTAAAAATGAAAAGCGGACGGGTTAGATCAAACGGGTTTGGGGCGGGTTGAAATTAAAATTGGGTCGCCAATTAAGGAGTTGAAATTGGGGTTTGAATTGGGTGTAATTAAGGTTAAAATTGCAAAGAAATAGGGCCAAGTTCTAAATAGCCACTTTTTCCCATTTTATTTAATAAAAATAGCTAAAAATAATTTAAAAGTAAATTAAAAACACTGAACTAATTTATAATATATAAACAATAATCTAAAAATATTAGGAGTAATTTTATAATTATAAAACGCGGTTCATTATAAAATAGGCTATAATTGCAATTTCATGCAATTAAGCTTTAGAAATTCCGAATAAATTTGTAAAAATGCGTAAAAATTATATTAATTATATTTTGTTGTGAATATGAGATGAAATTAGTTATTCACCTAAAAATAATAATTTTGGGAATAATTTTAGATTTTGTACTGTTAAAATAGACAACAAATTGATTCTAAAAAAACCTTAAAAATTGAGGAAAAATACCAAAACTTTTGGGCATGCTTATATATGCGTACATATACTATTTTGAAAGTATTTGAGTATATATAGAAAATATATAGGAAAAAATTGGGTATCAACAGCTGCCGCTCTTTACCCGGGAAGGATGAAAGAGTTGTCGGGTAAAGATATGATGGCCAATTTTGACCGGAAGCGGTGATTTGAAAAGAATTTTTGACCGCGCTCTGGCTTCTGAGCTGCCTACATATCCCTGGTTTTACAGGAATCAGGCCACATGTAGTTCAGGAACCATTGACGAAATATGCCGATGGAGATTCGAAAGGACGGACGCGAGGTTTTTGGAGAGATAAGAGGTACTTAGGCAGCCAATCGGCTGCGAGAATCGGAGCGGGATCGCTCCTGCTGAGACGGCCGTTGCTAGCCGGTGTACCTGCAAGTGAGCAATATAGGCGCATATCGTGCATAAACTTAAACGTGATGCAAGTTCCCGTTGGACCATGAATGTTGTCCTTGGATGGTTAGGATGACGTCCTCGAACCATGATGTCCTAGGCCATCATGCACAAAATTAAAGGATTCGCATGTTATGAGATGACGTTCTCGGGCTATGATAATGACGCTTCCGAACCATGATGCCTTTGAATAATGATGTGCAAGATATAAAGTGAGGTCCTCGGGCTATGGCATGGTGTTCTTGGGCTATGAAGATGATGCCTCTGAACGATGATGCCTTTGAACAGTTTGGCGACATTTCAGCCCATGTGATGCAAGATTTGGCGGTAGTTTAGCCGATGCAAAAGCGTAAATGGCGATATTTCAGCCGA
Source organism: Nicotiana glauca (assembly GCA_026770625.1). NCBI lineage: Eukaryota > Viridiplantae > Streptophyta > Magnoliopsida > Solanales > Solanaceae > Nicotiana > Nicotiana glauca. Next base: position 179,785 of record MU717986.1, read on the forward strand.
TGGAAATTTAAATAACACAGGCGATGTTTCAGCCGATGTGAAAATAAAAATGGCAATGTTTCAGCCGACGGAAATTTAAATAACACCGACGATGTTTCAGCCGATGCAAAAGCGTAAATGGCGATATTTCAACCGACGGAAATTTAAATAACACAAACGATGTTTCAGCCGATGTGAAAATAAAAATGGCAATGTTTCAGCTGACAGAATACTTAAATAAAGTTTGGAAATATTTCAACCGATGTGAAAATAAAAATGGCGATATTTCAGCCGACAGAAGATTTAAATAAAGTTTGGTGATATTTCAGCCGATTTCCTGATGTAAGTAAAAGTGGCGATATTTTAGCCATGCAAGAAAGATAATGTGGCGTTATTTCAGCCATGCAAGATGGAGGTAGAGCTTAACCTCGGAAGGCATAAAGGTAGCCTTATGCAATGTAGGGAAATGCAGATGGAGACAACGCTTAGTCTCGAAAGGCAGAAAGGTAACCTTATGCAATGCAGGAATGTAAATGGAGACAATGCTTAGTCTCGGAAGGTAGAAAGGTAGCCTTATGCAAGGAAGGAAATGCAGATGGAGACAACGCTTAGTCTCGGAAGACAGAAAAGTAGCCTTATGCAATGTAGGAATGCAGATGGAGACAACGCTTAGTCTCGAAAGGCATAAAGGTAGCCTTATGCAATGCAAGGAATGCAGATGGAGACAACGCTTAGTCTCAGAAGGCAGAAAGGTAGCCTTATGCAATGCAAGGAAATGCAGATAGAGAAAACGCTTAGTCTCTGAAGGCAGAAAGGAAATGCATATGGTAATAAAAGATTCTTAGCAGCTTGCTGGTAACTGATTGTGATATTGCGTCTGCTGGGGAATATTGCATGCGGATAGCAAATGCGAACAAGCGCGGTGGTCCAATGTGATTGCGTAATATGTTTGTGGCTCGGGCGCCTTGATCCAAAGAGAATCATGAGTTTGCAAAGGGGAAAGGTTAGTTCGTTTTCCCATGGCTTTCGGCGTTGCGTGCATAATTGGGGTAGCGTTTCCAAACAGCAACTGTCATAATTATGCATTATGTAACGAATATAACGTAAGTAGAAAAAATAGTTTTATTTGAATGAACCAACGACTGCAACGTGGTTCAAAGAATCGCAACCTCTCTTTCTTCAGAATTTTGAGGGTCCTCCTCAAAATTATGCCCCTGTTTACTGGGCTGGCACTTTTGACGTCTGCACTGAACAAATGCAAAAATCAACTTCGGAATTTTGAGGGTCCTCCTCAAAATTCTACCCCAGTCCACTGAGGTGACATCCTTGGCGATGAGTGGCTGAAGGCTGACTTCGGAATTTTGAGGGTCCTCCTCAGAATTCTGCCCAGTTCCAATAATAGGGGGAAATGAAGACTTCTTGTTAAATTATGACCGAACCCATAGGGCTGCCTACGTATCCCCTCTTAAACGGGAATCAGGTCAGGCGTAGTTCAAATTACATTATAGAAGAAAAAAAATCATAGATGGTCACACATAGTATTGTTTCACCGCATCTGAATTGATTGGCTTTGGCCAAACCTCTCCGTCCATTCCTACAAGAATAAGGGCTCCTCCAGTTAGAACCCGGTGAACCATGTACGGACCTTGCCAGTTGGGAGAGAATTTCCCCTTGGCTTCATCTTGATGTGGGAATATTTTCTTCAACACCAGCTGCCCCGGTGTAAACTTTCTTGGCTTAACTCTTTTGTTGAAGGCTCTGGACATTCTGTTCTGATACAACAGACCGTCGTAGACTGCATTCATTCTTTTCCCATCTATAAGGGCTAACTACTCGTAGCGACCTTTTATCCATTCTGCGTCATCCAACTCTGCTTCTTGTATGATCCTCAAGGAGGGAATTTCCACCTCGGTGGGGATGACCGCTTCTGTACCATAAACCAATATGTAGGGAGTTGCTCCGGTCGATGTGCGGACCGTGGTGCGGTATCCAAGCAAAATAAATACTAACTTCTCTTGCCATTGTTTTTGGCTTTCGACCATCTTCTTGATATTCTTGTTGGCTGCCTCCACAGCTCCATTCATCTGAGGCTTGTAGGCTGTGGAGTTCTTGTGTTTGATCTTGAGTGCCTCGCACATTGCTTTCATTAGGTAGCTATTGAGATTGGAACCGTTATCAGTGATGATTGATTCTGGAATCCCGAATCGGCAAACAATACGATCACGGACGAAATCTGCCATAACTTTCTTAGTCACTACCTTGTACGACGCTGCTTTAACCCATTTAGTAAAGTAATCAATTTCCACCAGGATAAATCTGTGCCCGTTTGATGCAGCGGGCTCGATAGGTCCGATGACATCTATCCCCCAAGCGACAAATGGCCATGGTGAGCTTGTTGCAGTAAGCTCATTTGGAGGCACCTTTATCTTGTCTGCATATATCTGACAGCAAAGGCATTTGCGAACATATTGGATACAGTCTATTTCCATAATCATCCAAAAATACCCTGCTCGTAGTATCTTCTTTGCTAAGACAAAACCATTCATGTGTGGTCCGTATTTCCCCGCGTGCACTTCGTCCAATAGTCTGGATGCTTATTTTGCTTCGACACACCTTAGCAAGCCCAAATCGGGAGTCCTCCTATACAGGATTCCTCCGCTGTGAAAGAAGTTGTTAGAAAACCTCCAAAGTGTGCGCTTTTGAGTAGCGTTGGCAAGTTCTGGATACTTTCCTGTTGTCAAGTACTCTTCGATGTCGTGGAACCATGGTTTTCCGTCCGCTTCTTCCTCAACGTGAGCACAATAAGCTGGCTGATCATAAATCCTCACTGGGATGGGATTAATGAAATTCGTATCTGGATGGTGGATCATGGATGATAAAGTGGCTAGTGCGTCAGCGAAATCATTCTGGACCTGGGGACATGCTGAAATTCCGCCTTTGTGAATCTTTTCCTTAACTCCTATATGTGATGCCAATAGGGAAGTATTTTGGAGTATTTGGTTGCCCATTCTTCACGAACTTGATGTATGAGCATGTCTGAGTCCCTGATCACTAGAAACTCTTGAATGTTCATGTCAATGGCCATCTTGAGTCCCAGGATGCAAGCTTCATATTCGGCCATATTATTTGTGCAAGGGAATCTGAGCTTGGCAGATACTGGGTAATGCTGGCCGGTTTCTGATACAAGGACTGCTCCTATGCCAACTCCTTTGAAATTTGCGGCTTCATCAAAAAACAACCTCCAACCATCGTAGGATTCTGCAATATCTTCTCCTACAAAAGCCACTTCTTCATCGGGAAAATATGTCTTCAGGGGTTCGTATTCTCCGCCAATAGGATTCTCGGCAAGGTGATCTGCTATGGCCTGGACCTTAACTACTTTCTGAGTCACGTAAACAATGTCGAATTCACTTAACAAGATTTGCCACTTGGTGAGTTTGCCGGTGGGCATGGGCTTCTGGAAGATATACTTCAACGGATCCATCCTAGATATGAGATAGGTAGTGTAGGCACAGAAATAATGCTTCAATTTCTGGGCTACCCAAGTCAGAGCACAACAAGTGCGTTCTAATAAGGAATACCGGGCCTCGTACGGGGTAAATTTCCTACTGAGATAGTAGATGGCCTGCTCTTTTCTTCCTGTTTCATCCTGTTGTCCCAGAACACAACCGAATGCTCCATCCAAAACTGCGAGATAAAGCAATAAGGGCCTTCCTAGCTTTGGCGGAACCAAGACTGGTGGCGTTGACAGGTATTCCTTGATTCTGTCGAAGGCTTTTTGACAATCGTCGGTCCATCTAGTAGCAGCGTCTTTCTTTAACATTTTAAATATAGGTTCACAAATGATTGTGGACTGAGCTATGAACCGGCTGACATAGTTGAGTCTTCCTAAGAAACTCATCATGTCCTTCTTGTTCTTTGGCGGTGGAAATTCTTGGATGGCATTGATCTTTGATGGGTCCAATTCTATTCCTCGACGACTCACGATGAAACACATCAGTTTTCCGGCAGGAACTCCGAATGCACACTTGGCGGGATTCGGTTTCAGATTATACCTTCTCAGTCTGTTGAAGAATTTCCTCAAAACTTCCATATGATCAGTGGCTTTCTTGGATTTGATGATGACATCATCCACATAACCTCGATCTCCTTGTGCATCATGTCTTGAAAGATAGTAGTCATGGCTCTCATATAGGTGGCGCCAGCATTCTTTAATCCGAATGGCATCATTTTGATGCAATACATTCCCCACGGCGTGATGAAAGTCGTTTTCTCTGCATCCTCCTCATCCATCCATATTTGATAATACCCGGCGAAACAATCAACAAAGGACTGCAACTCGTGCTTGGCGCAGTTGTCGATAATGATGTGTATGTTTGGCAAAGGGAAGTCATCTTTGGGACTGGCCCGGTTGAGATCCCGGTAGTCGACACAAATTCTGACCTTCCCGTCCTTCTTTGGTAATGGCACAATGTTGGCTAACCATGTTGGATATTCCACTACCCTGAGAACTTTGGCTTTGACTTGCTTAGTAACCTCTTCTTTGATTTTCAAACTCATGTCGGGTTTGA